>NEWO01000033.1:1403896-1432521 GCA_003013225.1 Phalaenopsis aphrodite | reverse complement strand
AGGAAGGTAAGGAAAAGGGGAGAAAGGGGGAGAAAAGAGGAAATGAAAGAAAAAAGAGGAGAAGGAGGTGGCGGTAGCCCCACTCCCTTGAGGAACAGTCGATCCCCCTTAAACCTTGTGGCGGTTTCTCGGGGTTAGAAGAGCTTCGACTTTATCTGTCGAAGCTTCTGGAGCTCTGTGGCCTTTCCAGGATCCCACTGACGACTGTCATGGCTCCCAAAGCGTCTAAGGAATTTTTCCCACGTGCGAGCATACCTCCCTATCAATTGTTCTGGTTTGGCATAATCTGATCTTAAGGTACACATCGACGTAGGTTTTCCCAAGCCAAATTTTGAACAAGTAAATATCTCATATATTTATCATCTAAGAAAAGCTGGGTTTAAAGGTTTGCAAGAGTTTGGTTAATGGGTGATTCTTATTATATTATGGGTCTTCTCTCTGGCTATTGAAACTTTGGAGAATTGACATCTTCTTCTTCGTTGCAACAAAAAGAGCTCAACCTTGCCTTTCATCTCTTCATGTGGAATATTGGGGGTGATGACTGGAAGTATAATCGTCTGTGATGCCATCAGTGATCGTTACTAAAACCATCTTCTAAAATTTTAAATTATGACATCTTCTGATCTGTGTGACATTTATATGTCTTAACAATAAGTTATCTATCTTCTAGGACAATAGGAATCACAATCTCATTAAAAATAGCATGTTCATTTTGATCACATGGAGTAAACACATCAAATGTATCCACAAATAAGGGAGTTTCTCGGGGAAAAAACGTCATTGAATAAAAGTTCTCGTTTGAACTACTCTTCAGTGTCTACAATGTCCTTACCCAAAGTTTCAACAACGCCCTGCTCCATGAAATAGATCACTCCTCTGGTTCTGCATTCTGTTTCCACATGTCTGAATCTATAGCACTTGCAACTTTTTCTGGTTGTGACAGACTTGCGGATTGCTTTCGCTGGATAGTAGCGCAGGGAGGTCGCTTGGTGATACGGTCTCTCCTCTTTGGAAGCTAAAGTCTGCAACTTTTGGCGGTAGTTAGTTGATAGGATTGGCATTGTGTTTCCCGGTTCATCTTCATGTTTTTTCGTTCTTCCCTTCGACCTTTCAAATCATGGTCAAGGGTAACTTCCCACTGGATTTTCTCTTCAATATCCATAAGCCTCTTTTGGAGACGACAGGGTTCTCATCGTATCTCTTCTCGAGTAGGCTCGAGCATATTTCTTCTTGGCGGCATCGTTGATGGTTTTGGGATCTGTGGAAGAAATGAAAAAATGAACAAAGAAAGAAGAGAAAAAAAAAATAAACGAAAGAAAGAACAGAAAAAATTTGGTGTGGTGGATTGCGTAGGGGTGGATGCTAGAAACGATGGGATGAGACTAAAATTGGGTTATCTCTAATACCAAATAATACTAGAGGAGAGCCCAAACCATAAAAGAAACCCAAATATTATTAAATTTGAAATCGGTTACGACTATTCAAAACATGAAATAAACGACAAACACAAAGACACAAGCCAACACCTCAAAAGTGTATCCCAAGGGCGGTGGATGTTGGTTTAGTGGATTCAGACGCTTGGGACAACAAATGTGAATGCGAGAGAGGGGTTGGCAGAGATAGGAAGGTGAACTGGAGGAGGCAGGGTGTTAAGGTGGCGGGAAAGTAGGTATGAAAGTGGGGCAGCAAGCTGGGAAGATGTGGCAGCAGCATAAAAACTTGTCAACACTTTCGAAGGGTGGACAGCGAGCGTGGAGGCGTTGGCAGGAATGGGAAAGGCCTGCACAGCAAGGTAGGCTGTTGGAAGTGGGTCGGCTGAGTGCTAGGAGGAATTATGGGAAGAAGGACAGCAAGATTATGTTGTTCAGGAAGGGCGGCCGAGTGTTGGGATAGAGTATGGGGTGCTGCAGCCTTGCTCGGAGAAGGCTGGCAGTAGGTTGAAGGGTGGACACCAGCCAATGGTTGTTGGGGAAGAGGTGTGGCGGCTTGCTCTAAGGTTAAGAAGCGGGTGGACAGCGGCAGGAAGGGTGGAAAAATAGATAAATATCATGGCGAGGTCGCGCCATCACCACCTCAGACAAGAGACTGCCAGAGCACTACCTCGACGTTGAATATATCCCTCGAAGAGGAAAGTACTAAGGCTAAAACCTAATTTCAGATATCAAAAACAAGACCCCTAACTCTAAGCAAATCACCTCCTATTTATAAAGAGGCTTGACATTTTTTAGGAAGGAATTCGGATTTTGGAAAAACTTTCAAAATAAGAAAGGAGAATAAAAAGAATTTCAGATTTTTTGAAAAGCTATTAAAATAAGGAGAAAAAAAAGAGATTTCCAATTTTAGGAAAGGACTTTAAAATAAGCAAGGAGAATAAAAAGAGATTTCATATTTTAGGAAAAGATTTAAACCAGGACCCCGAGCCCTGCATCAATTGAGGACAACCCTCATCACTTTTTAATAATTATTTCATCACGTAGATAACTCTATGTAGAGCTTTGCTGCCCTGCCAACAGAGGCTTGCCCACTATGACTGCCACACACCAAGTGAGATATGCTTGACGCCATAAAGGGTCAATGAACTTTGTTGTATGTACATGATAGATGATTTTGCTTCTCATATTTGCAAGGTCATGTTTGTGAAATAATTTGGCATCACTCCATCAAAAAAATTTACAAGGAATTCGCTGTATATCTATATTAAATAAACCATATAGCATTTCAATTTTGAAAAGCATCAGAATGCTCAAAAAAATGTTAAAAGTAGCTTAAAAAAGAGTAACCATACTCCGTGAGTAATTAGCCAACGGGGAGAAAGAGAAGATCACACATACACTGGAGACCATGGCATTGAAGCAGAGAACTTTTCAGTGTCCAAAAAAGTATTTGAAAGAACAAGTGATTTAACTCGTCTTGGTCTATGCTGGGCAAAAATTTGAGCTAAAAACCCCCCAAGGGATGTGCCATAAAGATGAATCTGTCAACATGAATTGCGCAATCAAAATCTTCAAAATCAAAACAAATTTAATAAATAGGGTGAGTTCTTACATGATGAACATTAATTGTATCTATGAACTTCTCAAATGCATGAACCCACTCAAGATGGTTCCAAACACGTGGTAAATCAAGTGAAATAACACGGTATCCCTGAGAAGCACTTAAAGATCATAGTCATTAGTAAATCTAAAATGACAAAAGCTATTGAAGAATTACTAACCAGTGAAATTTACTATCACAAACCTACAAAAGCAATTCCTCAGTAAAAGAGGTAAAACAAAACCATAAACTTTGAGGGCAGCTTAATACAATAATTAGTTCACAGAAACATAATGAGAGCTAACTCCATGAGCTTCTTTAACTCAGAAAATATGTATGCACGCATCTTCAGGTCATTTTATATAATTGCAAGAATTAGTTGCACCAGCAACAGTGAAATTTCTTGGTACAACCAAATTAACAAATCATAGGATACGTAAATCAGTAAAAACCCAAAAGCACTACCTTGTAATGACAGAAAAAGAGTAACAAATGTGGCTCAGAAATGATATATTTCACCACAGAAGAAATAAACCATGAGGCCCAATCAGACAGAGAGTAGATGCAATAAGAAACAGTAACGGTTGTAACAGCAGAGTCCTTGCAATACTTGTACAGCCACTTGTGGTGGACAACATCAAGTTATCTAAACCAAAATTGGCATGGATTCATATCATGGAAGATTGCAATCAACAAAAATGGATTATATAAATAGCACAAGCATAATTTATGTCCAAAGCTTATCGAGCTGATCATCAACTACGTCCAAGTATAAAGATGCATGTAAACATATAAGTATATTCTAAATAAATAAACATATATATTTAAAACAGGAAAAAGTTACAGAGCACCAAACTTGAAGAGAACACCAGACAGACGCTTCTATATTACATTGAGAGGACTCTAAGAAAACTTGCACCCAGATGGAGAATACAATACCCTTATTTGTAATAGAGAGCGGACTCCAAATTTTATACAATATAAGTAAACAAAAGATAACACATCCATGACATAAAGTAGAAAATTATTTCAGAATATTATTACACCCATAATATTTATTTCAGCCACTATTCCATCAACTCTTAATATTTCAACCACTATAATTATTGTCTTATTTTCTTCTGAGGTGATTCGTGTGGGGTCTATTTATGTTGTTTTTTCTCCTCTATCATTATTTTGAGCCAAAGTGGGTTACTATTCGTTCTTATCTTTCTTCGTCTTCATTTGATACGTGATTGGAGATTGACATGTCGTCTAGTAATTCAAAAAATTCTTTCATTTGTCATTGATAAAGTTCTTGGATTCTTCTTTTAATTTGGTCTGGAAATTCGCGAGGGTATTTTCTTTTAATTTGATCATGGATTTCCTTTAGAGAAAATTTCTGAGTTTTCTGCTCTTGAACATTTTTATCATTAGATGTGATGACTTTATTAATTTAAGTTACTTCGTCATCAACAATAATTGCAGACCATCATTTGATGACAAAAGTTCTCCATAAGCATTTAGTATTGAGCTCATCTGGTTCATTACATAGATTCCAAACAAAGATCCAAGAAATTTGCGTCTATCAAAAGAACAATAATTCGCACATTCCTTCGGATAAAAATTCATTTTTTATTTGAACAATTTGTGGAGAAGTGTTCACCCATGTTAGATATAGATTGTTGATTGATTCTAGAAGAATTTCATTGGTGGCTCCAAATTTATCCCACCAAGCTAAAAACTAATTTGGTATTTTTTTATTCAAGATTCAGGCATTAGCGCAAACAATCAGGAAGGACTATGCCTTGGATTAATAAGTAAAAAAACAGGATTCATGACTTGACATAGGTCCAATAATTACAAAGAAATATTTTCTTCTGTTTAGATATAGGATGTATAAATTCAACTTGTTTAGATTGGAAAGGAGTTAAACTCCAGTCTTTGTGGTGCAAGATGTGATTTATTGTAGACTTTTTATATGCAATAGATTTATTAGGTTCATTATAATTGCATTGAATTTTAACACATTGTAATGAAATGAGTATTGTCTCATATGATTCGCGGTCGAGATTGTCTTGCCCGAGGCAATTGTGCTTAAGTATCTCTCCCTTATTTTTCAGGGATCATTGATTTCATAATCCTCTAGATTAATTTCAAGGATTTCTCTTTTGAAGATTTTTGCACGAATTTAGTGATATTTTGAATCTGTAATTCAGGAGATTGTTCTTTGGATATGGAGGTCACTGGGCTACCATATAGATATTGCTTTAAACCAATAAATTTTAGTGGGGTCACATTAGGTTGACCCATTTGTCTTCCCCCTCGAAAGGCCCTATAGGGTATCATTCTATTGCGTGTATGAGGGGTTTATCCACCCCTCCTTGTCTTTCTCCTTGTAAAAATTCACGAGTGAGAAAGTCAAGTAAAGAATTAGTATTACCTGCAATATATTTATATCAAATTCAAAACAAGATAACTGTGTTTGTCAATTGACAAAGATTTGTTTAGAGACAAATTTTTTTACGTCTCTTTGCAATATATACTTAATTGAACTGTAATCAATTCGTAATAAGAATTTCTGATTTACTAAATCATTTTGAAATTTGGTAAAGTATTTGACGACAGAAAGCATTTCTTTTTTAATGGTCAAATATTTTTCTTGATTAGTATTTCCCTTGTCAAATGTAAAGCGAATTAATTGTTCGGTATTAAAAGTTTTTGCTTTAAGATTCCTCCGTAGCCAATATTAGAGGCATCTGTCTCTACTATTTTGGGGACAGACGAATCTGCAATATATAAACAAGGTAACATTTTTAATTTTTGCTTAATTAATTGGACAGCTTTAGTATGATTCTACATCCATGGATTATGATGTTTCTTTAATCTATTATAAAGAATAGCACATCTAAAGCAAGGTCTTTATAATAGTCCGCTATGTAATTGAGCAAACCCAGAAATCTTTGTAATTGACAGAGATCAGTGATTTCATCTGAAAATTTAGAAGCGAAGCTACGGAGGAATCTTGAAGCCAAAAAGATTTTAATATCGAACAATTGGTTCGTTTTACATCTGACAAATGGAATACCACTCAAGAAAAATATTCGACAATAAAAAAAGAAATATTTTTTGTCGTCAAATGCAATACCAAATTTCAAGATGGTTTACTGAATCAGAAATTCTTATTACGAATTGATTGTAATTAAATTAAGTATATATTGCAAAGAGACGTAAAAAATATTGTCTCTAAACAAATCTTTGTCAATTGACATGCACAGTTACCTTGTTTTGAATTTGATATAGAATATAATTGCGGGTGATACTGATGCCTAAATCTTGAATAAAGGAATACCAAATTAGTTTTTAGCTTTGTAGGATAAATTTGGAGTCACCAATGAAATTCTTCCGGAATCTATCAACAATTTATATCCAGCATGGGTAAACTCTTCACCACAAATCAGTAAAATCAAAAATAAATTCTTATCCGAAGGAATGTGCAAATTATTGTTCTTTTGCCAAGCACAAATTCCTTGGATCTTTGCCTGGAATCTATGTAATCAACCAGATCGGCTCAATACTAAATGCTTATGGAGAATTTTCTTCATCAAATGATGATCTGCAATTATTATTGATGACAAGGTAACTCAAATCAATAAATTCATCACATCTAATGGTAAAAATGTTCAAGAGCATAAAGCTCGAGAATTTTCTTTAAAGAAAATTCATGATCAAATCAAAAGAAAATACCCTTGTGAATCTCCATATCAAATTAAAAGAAGAATCCAAGAAATTTATCAAAGACAAATGAAAGAATTATTTGAATTAGTAGACGATATGTCAATCTCCAATCAAGGATCAGATGAAGACGAAGAAAGATGGGAACGAATAGTAACCCACCTTGGCTCGAAATAATGACAGGAGAAAAAAATAACATATATAGGCCCCCACCTCAGAAGAAAATAAGGCAATAATAATGGTGGTTCAAATAATAAGAGTTGATGGAATAGTGGCTAAAATAAATCTGGTAGGTGTAATAGTATTCTGAAATAATTTTTTACTTTATATCACTGATGTGTTATCTTTTGTTTAATTATATTGTATAAAATTTGGAATCCACCCTCTATTATAAATAAGATCATTGTATTCTTTGTCTCTGTGTGCAAGTTTTCTTAGAATCCTCTCAGTGAAATATATATATATATATATATATATATATGCCCAAAAAGGCTAATATATTAACTATAACGAAATATACATATACAATGTGATGGAGGGCCCAAACATGACACCCTGCTCACAACAAAACCACAAGGGGTTCCACAACAAGAAAATACTGAAAAGTACATTAGAGACATAAAGAAAAATTCTAAAAATGCAGAAATACATAGTATCAGGTGGCTAGAGAGCAACCCAATTTGGTTTTGCCTCTGACTCTGGTTCTAGGAAAGGAGCAAGCTAATAAGTTAGTAAGATGATTGCTATTGTCAGTAGTAACAAATATATCATCCAATATGTTCCTGAGCTGGAGTCGACCTCCATTCTTCTTCTTCCTCCTGGAATAGACCTATCATTCCTCTTCCGAATATTGGCTTACCTGATCTTGGTCTAAAGTGTGTTGGAGATGTGTTGATTGTTGAACATTAGAAGTAACTACATGTTGTACTGGTTGATCTGTTATTGGATCAAAAGAGCACTCTCGTGTGGCTTGGCATGTGAGTGAGTCTTCTTCAATAACAATGGGTGGTATAAGCACAACTGGATCTGTAGTTGTAGTTTGTTGTTCTTCTTCAGGAACTACGGTGTTGGGAAGAAGATCGGGTTGCATCTTCTCAGCAGGGATAGTAGGTGACTGTTCTTTAGCGATATTCGGTCTTATATGAGGATGCAAACGATAGCAAATAGTAGAGCTTTGACCAAACATACTACAATGAGAGCAATAAGGAGGATGTGGTTCCATTTCAACCTATACTTGTATACATATATATATAAAAGTATATTCTCTTCTGTTGATCAATGAAATGGAAAAAGCTCATGTCCATGCCACCTATCATGCAACAATACATCAATGAACACATTAAACAGGACTACAACGCACACAAACTTTCTTGAAATTAAGCCATGTTTCCTCTTCCCTACTATGTGCTTTTCATCAATCTTCGAACATTGAGAAGCATGCTTCTGGATATGTGCTAGCTTTACATCTAGAACAAACTTTGCAAGTATTAAGAGTACAAAGTAAAATAAATACAAGAGTTCTGATTTTTTTGGGGGTTGGTCTGATGTAAACTAAATAGTAAATACAATGCATTTATGTGGGGAATTTAGAATGCTCTAGAATATTTGACATGTTTGGAATTTGTTCAAATCAAATGAATTCCAATTGCATGGATTACTCACAACCTACAACCTCATCTTCCCTACTCATGGTCAAAATGCACTTGTTCGCCGTTACCTCCGCCTACCACCATCCACCATCTCGAGATGTCAAAAATTTGCTCATCAAAACCTGAACTCAATCAAAAAAATCTATGTTTGGGTTGATCCGATTAATTTTTGGGTTAGGTTTGGGACAAGAATCCTACCCCATTTAATTTTTTGGTTTATTTGGGATAACCCACAAATTTGAAATTGACCCATCAAATCCGATATTTTAACATAAAACTAACCATCCAACCCGAAATTAACCTGAAGTTGACCCGAAAGAATGTTATGCCCTATATTTAATGGGTTACCAAGTCAAACGAGTTGAAGATAGGTAAGGTCTGGGTTAAACTTTTTGACCCGTTTTATAAATAGAAGGTTTGGGTCATGTTAAATTCGGATCAAATCCAAATGTGACCAGGTAACCTGAATTTACACCCTACCGCCACCCCTGCCATCGCCACAACACTATCTTTCATACTTTAACGCATTTGAATGTATCATAAGCAATAAAAGAAATATTTAACTATATCTGACTTTTATCGAACTAAACAATTCAAGCATTTCAATTACTATACATCTCTGAAACGCATATATTTAAAGAACATTGAACCAAGAGCCCTTAAGTCAGTTATTTTTACCACAAAAATATGATTTCAAAATCTTTTTCTCTTATTCTGCAGCAGATATTTAGGTTGACAATTAGGGAAGATAAGATGTATAACAACACTCCGGGATAATGCTTGCACCATTTGATGCCGGCTAACTCTAATATGACCTATTTTTCTTCATTTGAACATGATATCATTGACTGTGTTGAATTCTTCATTGCATATTTATGTTGCTCAAGCCATAATTTACAGTTTTTGCCTAACTATTTTTGCTAATTTTCCCGGAGCATTGGTTCTAGTGGAATTAAAATAATATTAATATAATTCTAAACTACTGACTGTTTGTAATGAGTTTAATTTCATGTTAACTTGCAACAATTGCAGTGTACTCTGAACCAGCCATTCTATTTCAAAATTAATAAAATTACAAACCTAAATTCATCTCACACCTTTAATTGCATTTTAAATGGTAGTTATACTATCAAATTCAAAAACATTTACCGAGACAATAAGCACTGTATCATAGCATAATGTAAACTAGCCCCAAACATATCGGCAAGAACTCACATCTTTCTAAACTTATTAGGCTTTTCTGCAAAAAATTCCTTGATAGCATCAGATTTTTTTTTCACACATGTATCTTCACATTACAGAAGGAAACATGATCAAAGCAAGTCACCACAGAATTTTAATCTACAATACAGAGAACAACAGGTGATATCATGTTGCAATATAGTTTTGAAGTAAAAGTGCAATATAAAATAAGTTAGTGAATGAAAATAAAGTCATATTCAATTGGCTTATGCTATACCTTAATGGACAACGACATGATCTGCTTATAATAAACATCAGCAGTTCCAGCAATTCCAGGGAGGCAGATAAGAGGCGGCACAGATTTCGGACCAAAGTCATAGTATCTCCACTGTTTTGATCCAATCTGCATTTAAGTGAATAGTAATCCTTAAAATCTCATTCATCTTGAAAATTAGACATATGAAAAATCTTTCCACCCAAATAAGGTGTACAACAGTCCAAGAGACATCCACTAACTTTGGGTTAGTAGTGGGGTTAATGTGCACAGCTCCTGCATTACAAAGATTCCTCCATCGATTTGAACATGTGATCTCCTAATTAGAATGGTGGTATTCAAAATATATTTCATAAAAGCCTAAATAAATTTCTTTTCTACCACGACATGAACTAAATATATTTAAACAACATATAGTTTTTACTCTTCAATTTAAGTAGCACTCAGAATGAATGATGATGATGATGGTGATGATGACATAGGTTTCAACTAGAACTAAATATATTTAAACAACTAACTCTGACTAACGTTCAGCTGTTGTATCCTCAAAAATTTGCATTTCATATATTACATTGTAGTAAAGGTGGATAGTGGGGAGAATACACAACTCTTAGGGCTTGTTTGGGACCTTTTTTTCTACTAGTCTTAAGAACATGTCTATTTGATGCATTTTTTATTATTTTTTGCTTTAAAATAAATTAACTTATTTTTTAAAAATACTCAAAACATCATTTAATGCTTTGAGCGTTTTTAATAGCAACTGCCACTAGCAAACATGCTTTATTTAAAAGTAAAACATAAACAATAAAATAAAAATCAAAAAATAAAATACAAAACATAAAAGTGATCCCAAATGGCCTCTTAGCTTTACAGTCTCTGTTCTCTTGGTGTTGGGTTGCTGCAAGAAGTTCTGTTTTATCACATTGCCGAATTTCGTCAACAGTTATCACGTTAATGGCAATTCAAAGTTCTATAATCTGAATTTTGCTGCCTATTTAATTGTGAATATAAAACTACAAATAGACTACTTGCTAGTAGTTTGAAGNTTATCAAACTGACCTAAAAATACTATTTTCATTACATGAATACTCACACTGATGAGCATATTTTAAGATGAGATTAGCATAGCTTGATTCAAGAAAAGAGATGAGCATATTTTTACAAACTTAAGCTTATACAAGCTTTATTCAAGAAAAAAGATGAGCATATTCGTACTTATAAAAATGGATATAATAGAACACAAATTGATTGTTTTCTTATGAGAAAAAGATATCGTCGAGAATGTAAAAATTATGAGGTCATTCCAAGTGAGGATTTAAGTACTGAACCTCGATTATTAGTTTTATATTTTAAGATGAAGAGCTGTAAAATAAAAAATACTATGAATCATTGTCATAGAATTAAATGGAGGCACCTAAAAGACACAAATAAAATTATTTTTATGAGTAAACTCAAAGATTTCAAGATTTGAGATGTTGATAAAGAAGCAAATTATATGTAGGATAAAGTAACAAACAATATAAAACACGTGACAAAAGATATACTTAAAGAATCAAAAGAAAAAAAATTTATAAATAAAAATAATTGGTGGTGGAAGAGTAATGTGCGAGAAAAGATAAAATATAAGAAGTTATATTATAAAAATTAGTTTAAATGTAAAAGCAGAGAGAAGTGAGAAAAATATAAAATGACTCGTAAGGAGTCTAAGAGAACAATTTGCAACGTTAAAAAATTTACTTTTAATGATCTTTATAATAGATGAGATATTATAGATGGTGAAAAAATACATGTATAAACTAGCTAAAAAAAAAAAGAAAAAAAGTAAAGATTTAACTCAAGTAAAATGTATTAAAGATGAAAATCAAAAAGTGAGTTTCTTAGAAAAAAATATTCAACATAGATGGGTATGTTATTTTGATAAATATTTTAATGAATTTCTGGAAATATGATTGAGCTTAGTGATCTTAATTTCGTTAATAATAATAAATGTCTCATTTTTACCGTGACATCAGTAAAAAGGAAGTTGAGGAGTTTTAAAAAAAACCAATGATGGAAAGTCTATAGGACCTAATGATATCACATTTGAAGTGTGGAAATATATAGGAGATTTGGGGGTTTTTTGGCTTACTAAACTCTTTAATATTATTTTAAAAACTAAAAAGATGCCTGAAAAATAGAGAAAGAGTATTGGTCCCCATTTTTAAGAATATAAGGAATACACAAGAGTATACAAATTATAGATGAATTAAGTTGATTTGTCGTACTTTAAAATTATGGGAGAGAGTAGCTAAAAATTGGTTAAGACGTAGTACAAAGATCTCTCATAATCGATTTGAATTTATGCCAAGCAGGTATACTATGGAAGCTATACATTTATTGAGAGGTTGATGGAGAAGTTCAGAGAGAATAAGGTGAATCTACATATGATTTTTATTAATTTAGAAAAGTTTATGATAAGGTTCCAAGAGATATCCTTTGGAGAGTTCTATAGAAGAATGTTGTTGAGATAACTTATATTTAAGTCATTAAAGATATATAAACTAGAGCTATTACTTGTGTTGGAACAGAAAGAGGATTGATCAAATATTTTTCTATTTCAGTTGGATTACATCACGGGTTGGTTTTAAGCCCATATCTTTTTACTTTAGTTATGGATGCTCTTACTGCACATTTATAAGAGGATGTACCTTGGTGTATGCTTTTCGTTGATGATATCCTTCTCGCGGATAAGACAAGAGAAAAAGCTCAAAAAAAATTTTAATTATAGAGGTCTACATCGGAGTCTAAAGGCCTTCGTTCAAGTAGAATTAAAACTGAATACATTGAATGTAATTTTAGTAGTAGTAGCTCTAGTGATAGACTTATAAATATGGGTGATCAAATTATTAGAAGGTGTTAACGCTTTAAATATCTCGGGTCTATTGTTCACAGTGATGGTGATATAAATGGGGATGTTATTAGTAGAATTCAAGTTGGTTGGTTGGTAGAAGTAGAGGAATGCTACGGGCCTATTGCTTAGACTAAAAAAAAAATTATAAGATGGCGGTGAGACATGCAATGCTCTATGGCGTTGAATGTTGGCCTTTAAAAAAGAAGCATAAAAATAAGTTAAGTGTTGTCGAGAAGAGAATGCTTAGGTGGATGAGTTGTTTTACACTTAGAGACAAAATGTGAAATGGATATATCTGTGATAGGATTGGTGTAGCTCCAATGGAGGATAAAATTAGAGAGAGTCGTCTTAGATGGTTTGGTCACATTAAACGTTGAAATTAGATGTTTTAGATTTGACTTATGTTAAGAAAGATAGAAGTAGACCTATAAAGACTTGGGCATATTGTATAAAAAATAATCTTAATTTATTAGAATTAAATGAAAACATGGCACTCAATAGGACGAATGGAGAAAAATGACTCAAGTAGTCGACCCCACTTGGTGGGATAAAGGTTTGATGTTGTTTTTGTTGAATACCCGCACCCACATTTACTTTTAAGACTATACAAAACTTCAAATGTGAATCAAGTCAAATTAGAACAACAAGCAAGATATCTTATGCATTAGAATTAATTAATAAAACATAATAGGAATCGGGACAGTGAACAAATCCAATACCCAATGCTTTCATGGGGATCAAAGAACCCATCGGAATTTCCAAAAAACCATAATAAAGACAAGAAATCTTGGTTTTCTTCTTGTATAACTGTGGTCGTAAAACAAGATTTATGACTACCAACTAGCAGCTTGAAATTAAAATACTTTCAAACCGCAAGTGAATCAAGTCAGATTACAACCACAGGCATCATAGATCATGTATCCGTGATAATCATCTTCTTCTTCTTCCATCAGCGAGCAGTAGATCCATCCTTCCCTTGCAGTGAGCCTACCCAACCCTCCCTCTTCAGCTCCGGCACCATCTTATAGCCTAAGACAAGTTCTTGCTCTTCCCTTCTCCTCGTCTCCATTTTTATTTGGTAGAGAAAGTTTAGGAAGGTGGAGAAAAAGAACACATAAGGGAGAAAGCATGAAAGGTCTTTCATCCGCACCTAGAGATTACGTCTTATTCAAATCGCAAGTCCCCCTCCACAAGATCTCCGTAAGAGTTAACTCGTGTGTCATTTTCATACCTCCAATCTCACCTATACGCATTTAGAAAGTTGAATAAGCATATGTACGTGAGTAATTTGTTGAATTAGGCATGTGTTGTGGTGCTAATTGTTCATTGGCACTATTGTCGAGTAGACCTACCATAGTTTCCGCCATAAAATGCTTCAGATGGATTTGGGCACATCTCCTCCAGCCACTCGACTAGCCTAATTGTGTCTTTTATCGAGCAGGACACAGTGGAGGAGGTTAGCGGCAATAAGGAGGCTGAGAAACAGAGAGAGGTGTATCATCTCCGACCGGATAAATGTGAGATGCTCATGGTTCGACGGGTCCTACAGACTGACGATACAAGCGATTTACAATGGCTTCGTCGCAATATACTCTAAACTCACTGCACTATAAATGCGAAGGTGTGCAGCCTCACCATCGATAGAGGGAGCAATAAGAACGTGACACTTACGCAGATGGTAGAGAAATTAAATCTCATGACTCAGAAACATTTCCAACCATATTCTCTGACATAGCAGAAGGAGAAATATATCTGTGATAGGGTTGGTGTAGCTTCAGTGGCGGACAAAATTAGAGAGAGTCGTCTTTAGATGGTTTGGTCACATTAAACTTCGACCATCTGATGATCCAGTTAAGAGAGTAAATGCTTTAGATTCAACTTATGTTAAGAAAAGAAGAGGTAGACCTGAAAACTTGGGCATATTGTATAAAAAATGATCTTAATTTATTAGAATTAAATAAAAATATGACACTCAATATGATGCAATGGAGAAAAAGGATTCATGTAGCCAACCCTACTTAGTGAGATAAAGATTTGTTGTTGTTGTTGACTCGGAGGCATTCCCAACCGTATTTCCTAATATGGTTGAAGAAGGAGAACAGGATCGGCTTTGACCGAAGGTGTTTAGTGAAGTGAAGTTCTCAATTGAGAGCTAGCTACAAAATTAAGTGTCATGCGACGTGGTCCTCATGAATGTTTGTCAGCTTTTGCTGCGGAAGTCGTGGCAATTTGATTGTAGAGTTTAGCACGACAGATTCAAAGACACCTTCTCTTTCACCAAAGATGGGAAGTGCACTGTCCTCTCTTCGACGGAGCCCGAAAGCACAAATGCCCTTGCCAGCAGAACAACATTGGTGGGACAAATTTTAGTGATGAAAGAGGATAATAGGACTGAGACATTAGCTCCAAGCACAGGACAATCACGACAAATAGCATTTCATAATATCACGGTCGATAGCTTACTGCCATGGCCATCACCATTTTGTGAGGTTCAGGTTACCTTCACTTCAGATCAAATTAAATCGATCATGGATTACTATGGGAAAATTTAGCAATCTATGCGGGACACACAGACCCAATTCAGCTCAGCAGTGGACCCCCAAAAGATTGGATTGATATGGAGGTGTGCTCTCAAGTAGAGAAACCTTCTCTAGTGTTTTTGGAGGCAGTGGAGTAGCCAGTGGGATCCACGTGCTCCTCGGGCCGCAGTCAAGGAAACGTCAGCCCCGGGAGGTTCTAGCAACTCCATCACCATCACATGCAGATAGAAGCTTCGACAAATGAGTTTGAAACTTATCCGACCCCGGGAGACAGAAGCGGGAGCATCTCCCATGTATGTGTGGGACGCGGGAGCGTCTCCCACATATGAGTAGGATGCTGGAGTGAGCAATGCATCTCTTGCAATCACGTGAAAATCGAACCGAGCAAGATTTTTTTGTTTCTTTTCCATTTTTGCCAGTTTTCTTCTTTTCGTTTCTTTTTTTTTTGTTGTTTTCTTTTTTTTTCCTTTTTTTGGGTTTTGGGGGGGATTTTTTAGTTGGGTTTTTTTTCGGGCCGTTGGTGGGCTTTTGGTTTTTGCTTTTTGGGTTTTTTTCTTTTTTTGTTTGTGGTTGGTGCCTTTCAGGCTTTTAATTGTTGCTCGGGTTGCGGTCCATTTTTGTAAAATTTTTTTTCTCTTTTACTTCTTTTGAACCCCTTTTCCGGCCCCCCCTCGCCCCTAGCTGGGTTCAGTCCCCGGACAGCCCTCCCTTTGGTGTCTCGTAACCCACCTTCGCCATCACCATATTCTTTGCAGCCACTCGGTAAACACCCTCCTCATTGTTTTCCTACAACCGCCTACCACCTAGCTACATCCCACCTTGCTGCCATCACTCACCGTCGCCTTCTAGCACCCAACCAACCTCTTTCCTGGGGTGTCAATCAGTTGAATAGGTTGTCCTCTTTCGAATGGGTTGGTTGGCATTGGAATCATCATTCAAAATGATCAAAGAGAGCTTATTTTGGCTATGGGGTGGAAACTGCTCCATTGGGATAGTGCTCAAGTGGAAAAGCTTAATATCTCTCACCTAAAATAGCCATGGGAGGATTGGAAGACAGAATGTCTTGGAGTTATTATTGAGATCGATAACTCCAATATTCTGCATTACTACCAGAACAACATGGACAAATGGAAGTGGTAAATTGTGGCTCCAGATAATTCGAACATTAACTTTTTGTGTAATTTCAAACAGTCAGTTTTCCAACACACCTTCAGGAGCAACAACAGGGCCGCTCATTCTTGTGCTACTATGGCTATGGATGGAGATTTTCTTTTGACACATTTAAATATTTTTAATCCTCTTTATGTTTTTTTTGCAAGAGGATATAACGCATTTTGTCAATGTCCGTGCGACATAATTTGTTTTTTTTTTATCCTTTTTTTTTGTTTAATACATCAATGCAATTTGCACTTTTCAAAAAAAAAAAAAAAAACCAACCCTTTTCCTACCACCTCTTTGCTATCCCAGCCTTATGGAATCCCTTCACCCACATCCTAGTAGTTGTTCCAGACTTGCGTAACCAGCTCCCTGCCACCTAATTGCTGCCCCAGACCATACAACCCACCAGCGCAGATTACATCCCACAACCTACTTCCTGCAATCACCAACAATACCCTTCTCTTCTCAGTCGCACCGACAACCAACTCACAACCACTTTCACTGGTCACCACTGCTAAGATCCGCTTTAATTAACTTCGTTAGTGTTGTATGTTTGTTGCAGTATTTAATTTCCGTTGTAATCTTGTAACTATTTATTTGCTTTGAATAATAATATTTATGTTTCCATTGTAGTGTCGGTTAACTCCGCTATCACGATGAGAATGAATGATGATGATGATATAGGTTTCAATTAGAACTAAATATATTTAAACAGCTGACTTTGCATAATTTTCAATTGTTGTATTCTCAAAATTTTGCATTTTATATATTACATTGTAGTTAAGGGAGATTGTGAGGAGAATACACAAAACTCTTGGCGCTTGATTGAGAGCTTTTTTTTTTATTTTTAAGACCAAGTTTATTTGGTACATTTTTTAAGAGTTTTTTTTACATTTTGTTTTTAAAACAAATTAACTTGTTTTTTTTTTTAAACACTCAAAACAACATTTAATTTTTTGAGTGCTTTTAAAAACAACTGCCATTAACAAACATGTTTTATTTAAAAGTAAAACAAAAAAAACTAAAATAAAGTAAAATATAAAATATAAAAAATAAAAGTGATCCCAAACGCCCCTTAACTTTCCATTCTTTGTTTTCATGGTGTTGAATTGCTGCAGCAAGTTCTGTTTTATCACATTGCAGAATTTCTTCAACAGCTTTCACGTCAATGAGCTATTCAAAGTTCTGCATCTCTGAATATTGCTGCCTATTTAATTGTGAAGATAAAACTTCCAATAGACTACTTGCTAGTAGTTTGAAACTTATGCAAACTCAAACTGACCGAACACTACTATTTTCATTACATGAATACCGCCACCCAAATTTACTTTTAAGCTATACAAAAATCCACATGTGAATCAAGTCAAATTAGAACAGCAGGCAACCTATCTTATGCATCAGAATTAAAATCGGCATAATTAAAAAAACATAACAGGAATCGGGACAATGAACAAATCCAACGCCCTATGCTTTCGCGGGAATCGAAGAACCCATCAGAACTTCCAAACAACCCTAATAAAGACAAGAAATCTTGATTTTCTTATTAATTAACGGTGGCCGTAAAACTAGATTTATGATCAACAACTAGCAGATTGAAACTAAAACACTTTCAAACCGCAAGTGAATCAAGTCAGATTACAACCACGGGCGTCATTACTAATAAATCAGAATTGCAAATGAAACGACAAACAGAATTGAATCACAATAGTGCCAATGAAAAACCAAAACTACAGCAACGCATGCCTAATTCAACAAATCACTCACGTGCATAAGCTTATTCAACTTTCGAAAAGCGCATAGATAAGATTGGAGGTAGGGCAATGACACACGAGTTAATTCTTACGGAGATCTTGTGGAGGGGTACTTGCGACTTGAAGAAAACGTAATCTCCAGGAGCGGATGAAAGGCCCTTCATTCCTTCTCCCTTCCGTGATCTTTCTCCCCGCCTCCTCAATCTTCCTCTACCGAACAAAAATGGCGATGATTAGAAGAAGGGAAGAGCGAGAGCGTGCCTTAGGCTTGAAGAAGGCGGCGGAGCTGGAGAGGGAGGGTCGGGTACACCCACTGCCAGGGAAGGATGGATCTGCTGCTCGCTGATGGAAGAAGACGAACAAGATAATGATGATTGGACTGAGAGTAATAGAGCAAAATTGAAGGTTGAGAACCCGGAGCGTGCATTAACTACGTGGTCTGATAATCTTACGTCTCATAAAATAAACAATCAAAACTTATAATTTGTCAAAGAAATATTTATTAAATTTTAATTGTCTTTCTTTGATTAATCAATATAAATAATATTTAATTAGATTTAGAATTTAGAGCTCAATTGGGACAGCTTATTTGATGTGATGAGTTTTGAAAACGCATAGCGGGAGTTTATCCTAATAATCCGTAACGATTTTCTATTAAACTCGCCCACGGGTTCAACTTCGTGGCCCGCGTTCATTCGTGTAATAGTTAGCCAGCTATCCTCGACCTCATGCCTCTCTCGAGTCTCACCTGCCCTAGCGTCGTTCGCTCTCGTGAACCCTTGGGTACTCTCTTTCGCGTCTCTTTCTCCCTCACACATAGAGTTCTCTTTCTCCTCTTCCTCCTCCCTCTCATCTCGCGTTAATGTAATTATTCTTGTGGTCATTTTTTAAGTAGTGTCTTTCTTCATTCGATTTTTGGCTTTCTCTATTGATGGGGTTTTTTAGGTTGGTTTGATGTTTTACTTGGAATTTGATGAATGGATGAAATAGAGTGTTTGTTGTGTTTAGAAGTATTGTTTCAGGTCCCATAAACAACTGTAAAACAGTTATTTTACAACAGCACAAAACAAACAATCAATCAGATTATCTGGATCAGTTGTCAATCAGCAATTTATCTGAATCGGCATCTTATTAATAAGCTACAGCTTAAATTTTATTCACAAAGAAAGTTAAAAACTTATGAATTAATATTAAATAAACCAATCATGATTTCACACCACAATTAAGTATTTTTCTTCTATAATTTCAAGAGCTTGTGTGAAATATGAATCAATTGATCCTATTTTCATTGCTCTCATTGATTATTCTCATGCAAGTTCATTGCAATTCTCAATCTTAAAGCAAAATTTAAGGGTTATGAATTTAATTATAACAAGGTACACTTAATATATATATAGCAAAGGCTTTAGAGAGATTTACATGCATACCAAACATTTCTTAAGTATTTGCATGGCTAGCTCCTAAAGTATAATATTTATTTATATAACATTTGAGGACCCGGCCGCCTCAAAATATATGCATGAAAATGTGTATTTTATTTCGAAAAAGCTAATATTTGTAATATTTTGTATGTATTTTTTATGTGTATTTTCTTCATTTGAGTACTCGGCCACCTCAAAGAATTTAGGGAGATGTACATATTATTACTATTATTATTATTATAGTGAATAAATTTATTTGCACCTCTTCATAATTTAGGAGAATACATAATAATAATAATATTATTATTATTATTATAGTGAATAAATTTATTTGCACCTCTTCATAATTTAGGAGAATATACATATATATACATACATATATATACATACATATCTATATATGTATGTATATATATGTATATATCACAATGTAGCAATCATTTTTTTATGATGTACATATTAGTTGGATGTTATGTATGATACTTGAAAAGATAGCTAAGGAAGCCACAAAATATAGCCTCCATCGCCATCATTATTGTCGTGTTCATGTTGCTCATAGCAATGCTAATGAAAACGAGAGGTTTCATATGCTAAACCTCATAGATGGGGCGAATTATTTTATCAAGACTCTGAATGTAGAGTCATTCGGAGTCCAATGCGATGGAGACACGTGACAACATTGGACCCACCTCAAAAAAAAAACGCTCACTCAGTTGGCCGGCCCAACCCAAACCTAATTCGCAAAAAGCTTTTCGCGTATTGTCTGGCAATTTTTCTTTCCCGCACGCGGCTAAGCACTTACTCTTCCATTGTTTAGGGTTTACGCCTTCCATGGAGTCCTTGTCGAAAAACAAAATGATGGATACAATGCAACCTGCATTTTCTTTGAAGTTCGAAGAGGAAGTGAGTTCTTAAAGGGTTTAGGGTTTTGTTAGCTCAAGGTTGAGTTATTGTTGTATGATTTGTGTGATAATGGTGTTATTTTGATAATGCATGACTTTTTTATTTTCTTTTCGGGTATGTTCAGAATGAAGCTAGATTTTACTTTTGTTTTGTTGTTGTTGTGATAATGGTGTTATTTTGATAATGCATGACTTTTTTATTTTCTTTTCGGGTATGTTCAGAATGAAGCTAGATTTTACTTTTGTTTTGTTGTTGTTTAGGGGTTTTAGTTTAGTGTTACTCTTATGCAAGCTTGCTATGTTTTACGGTGTTATTATGGTATTAAACCGAGTTACTTTGTTTTTTTTTTGGTTCAGGGTTAGGGTTTTCAATGTGGTCTAATGGTTGTTTTATTCAGCTGTAGATTGTAATGGTAATATGGTGTATTTTGGTAGTTTTGTTATTGTGTTATTTAAATTTTTATTGTGTTATTCTTCCATTACTGTAGTGTTTTGGTTGGTTTTAGTGGTGTTACTGGTAGGTTTTCCCTGTGTATTATATTGATTGTTATTGTGGTGTTATTTTCTAGTTTGCTTGTGGCGTTGTAGAATGGCATCAAGCTAATGTTACTCTTGTGCATTATGGTAGGTTTTACTGTATTATTCTAGTGTTATTCTGGTGTTATGATGGGGTTACTGTGTTTTTTTATATTAGGTTTTAGGTTTATCATTATGATAGGTTTTAATGTATCATTCTAGGTGTTTTTTTTTGTGGTTTTGTTACAGTACAGCAGATAGAATTGTTAATATAGTTGCTATTTGTGGTGTTATGCTGGTGTTATTATGGTATTACACTGGTGTTATGAACGTTTGTGGTAGTGATATTGTGTTATTCTTGCTTTATAAATGTGTTGTTATTCAGGTTTTGATAAAGGTCTTGATGAGATCTTTATAAATGTGCAGTCATGTGAGTAAAGAACTGTTTGCAGTGATCCAACTGCTGAGAAGTTTCTTAGCATCATCGTCTACAATGGGCAAGAAGTTTATGAAGCCTATTTTGCTTATGCATATCATGTAGGATTTAGTGTTTGGAAGGACCACAGCAGTTATTGGTCGAATTCTAAGAAAAGGAAGTCCAAAGATTTCCTTTGCGCAAAAGTTGGTCACAAGAAGGAGTCTAACCTTATGAATACAGGAAAATACAAAAAGGCAGACACAAAGACTGGTTGTCAAGCCATGGTTCACTATGCAGTTGATCTAGAAGGCAACTGAACAGTACAGAAATTCATTGAAAGTCACAACTATCCTTTGGTTGAATCTAGTGATAAGCATCTTCTTCGTTCTAGTAGAAGGATAAGTGACCTAAATGCAAATGTGCTAAGATCGATGACATGAGCAAGGATAGGAGCAACGAATGCTAACTTCATTGCTCTTGAGATTGGGGGAGCAGAGAATTTAGAATGCACGAAGAGGAATGCATTCAATTTCATTCAAAGAGAAAGAAGAGAAAAAAATTGAACAAGGAGATGTCAACTCTCTAATACAGTTGTTCATGCATTCAATTTCATCTATTATTCTTTCAGGTGACTTTCCCTGTACAGCTGCATCTGTTAGTGGAGCAACTTCATTTATTCTACTCTCTAGATCAATCTGTGGGAGAGCTCCCAAATAATATTCCTGAACAACACCAACTCTTTTCTTCCTTCTTTTTAGTTCGTATTTGAACTCCAGTGAACCCACTGCCCTCCTCCTTTTCTGGGAAGACTTAACACTTCGAGCAGAGGATCTGTGGGTTCTAGTTGTATGTACATCAACTTCCTTATTTGTTTTGGTTCTCTGTAAAATTTTGACCATAACAGTTAAGTTCTGTAATGACTCACCCACGCACGCCATCTATTGAGTCATTTTTTTCATGTTTTCATGTAATGTAATATTAGACCTTTCCTGACCTTTTAATAGGTTGATTATTATTCCAAATTCTTTATTGCTTGTTGGATATGTCTCTTGCGAGGTGATCTCGCTGGAAACAAATGGTCTGACGCTGTGGGATAATGGTGAAGATGGCCCAACAACTGTTTCTTAATGTGTGACAACCCTTGTAGGACTTGGTTGTCCTTCTTTCGGGTTGGAGAGTACGTGTTGATCATCCTCTTTTAAATCAATGAAGGAATCATTAACTTACAAAACCATTAAAAATGTGCATACTATCGATGAAATGAATGAATAAATAAAGCATTAAACTGTGTAATAAACTAAATGTTTAACATTTGCATGGCCAAGTTTTTTGAAGGCCTCGTGAATCTCAATTGTTGTCCTACCATGACTTGTTGGTCATCTTAGCATGCGAGGCCTAGCCTCTAGAACATGAGGAGAAAATAGAGAGGTGTGTTCATAAATCCATAGTTGATTATGTGTCATATCAGAAAGAGGATAGTTAAAAACAATAAAACTCCAAATAACATTAGAATGTATATTAATTTTTTGGATAAAACATATACTTACAGTTAAAATAAAAACAAAAACTTTGGATATATCCAAGTGACTGATTTCTTTTTAATTTATTGACAATGATGCTCACTTGATCGATGATAAATTCATAAATGGTAGCGGACCAATTAAAAGAAGAAAACCCCTGTACATTTTCAGTAAAGGCAAGAAGTCCCGCGGGCACACTAAAATTGCTCGAGGGGAAAAATAAATTCGTTAGTACAAACTTCAAGTATAACTGCTCAAAGGAAATGAAAGAACCTCCTTCAAAAAAATTCGTCAGTTGGTCCTTTATTTGTCGGTCATCCACACCAGACGAGGGTGGTTTTCTTCCACGCAACTATCTCCCCTCTATTAGGCATACCTAATATAAGCGCCAAGTGGTCGAGCTACAATTTTACTTCTTTCCCACCCATTCTAAACACCCTCCTCTTGTTATCCCAACATCTTAAAATGTGCAATGTCAACATATTGTCCTGTGTATATGGAGGCATATCAAAGAAGTGGAAGACATTCATTTCTTTTAAAGAATTCATCGTCTTCTCTGATAGGAGATGTCAGACACTATCCAAAGCACCCCTTACAGTAGATGGACGACATTTGCAATTGAATGTCCTTGCATTCATAAACCTACAAAAAAAATATGAAATCAATATATCACATATACAAGTTTAAAACACAATATGAAGGAAATATAGGCATTTGTAACTCAATAATACACAATAACACTGGAATAACACCATAATAACACTCAATCACAAAAGTGTTATGCAAGGACATTCATGGTGTTATATGTGTCGCATAACACTTTGTTATTGTGAGAAATAGGTGTTATCCAATCAATAACATCCAATCACACAAGCATAAAACTTCAACAAAAAGCAGCTTTGTCATTCACTACAACAAATGATATTAATAACACCCCTACAACATAGCTATACGACACACAAATAACTTTACAACACAATAATAAAGCAAAAAAATGTATTCTTGACTGAATAACACACAATAACACAATCATAGTACCACTGACACTCAACTGTGTTATTGAATTATTAAGGGGTTTAAACACATGACAACATAAATTACATCAGTAACATCCAAAATCAAAACCATCCAACACCTATGCAACTTCAAAACACTAAATAACACTATAATAACATCAGCATAACACCACTTGGATTCATCTGCGTTAGTCAATTATTTATGACTTTAAACACATATGAGAACATTCAATATCATCAATAACACCCAAAGAACACATGAATTATTCAGTGAGAACACAACTTCAATAACACACCATTCAACCTAGTACAAACGGAAGGCCAACACAATAATAACACAAGGGAAACACTGCAATAACATGACAATAACACAACAATAAAATCACTGAGTTCCAACAAAAAGACTATTTCTTGCAACTCTGATCATTACCTCAACGACTTTGGAGCACTACTCTTTTCTTTCGTTTGCTTGCGACCCTTCATTTTCTAAAAAATCAAACTTCTGAACTTCGAATGTCGAACGACGAAATGTCTATCCCTCTTGCTTCGAACAATGTAGATCCTAGCACGCTCGTTGGAACCCTAGCACCGAACTATGAAAGACTAAATGTCGAGACGGGGGAATCCGAAACATGAGAGCTTGCCTCGAAATACTGCTTTATGAATCTTCGCGCCCCTTTTTTTAACACAAAAATGATTTCGTAACGCCTTTTGGGTTTGGGTTGAGCCAAGCCACCTCCGCGATTTCGTTTTTTTCGGCCGGAAATTTACTGTAGGACCTGTGTGCCACGTGTCACCACATCATTGGCCTTCGCATGACTCTCCACGTTAGGAGTCCTAACCGAATATGAGCTCCATAGATGGAGTCTTTTATGTGAGCCTTAATTATTATTTTTATATTATGACTTTTTAAATAAACCCGGTTATTTATATTATGTTTTTTTTAATAATTCGTACAAAAGCAATCCATCCTATCTTAATTTATTATAGGCCATGCATTCTTATAATATAATAGACATCAATTAAAATAATATTTTCCCTCTTTTACGTATAGACAAATGATTTAGATATTTATATGTATTTTGGCTTAATAATTGGGATTAATTTATCCTCATTACAAATGGATTTTATGACCACATCCTTGAGAGGCTTGCATTTTTGGGTATTTAATTTTGATTAGTATTTATTTGTCAGCAGTGATTACTTTAATCTTATCTCAAAGGGAAAAGAGATAGTTTAATTTTAATAAAGACGTGCTGAGATTTTGCTTTTAAACTCATAGTTTATCATGTGCTTAAAGGAGCTAAAATTTGCCCATTTACGGGATTCTCTTATTTATCTTCTTTTCAAATGGATAGTATAATTTTATTTCGAATGAATATATGAATCACTATTTTTTAGTACTTTTATTGATGTAGGGGGTGTTACTAACCTCTTTTTACTTGTTGATTAGACCATATGTATAAAAGTTATCCTAATGCTCTAGTCGTGATTCAATGTTTAAGATCCTTGCTTTTTACAATTTGACCCAACAACTCCCACTTGACTTCTTAGCCATCAATTTTGTCTTAACTAATGGCTCTTATCTTTTGGCACTCAATATAGCTACTCATGTTCACCTCATTTGCATGGCCTCGTTCTTAACACAATATGTTGACATTCTTTTGTCTCCTTGTCAACATCTCTCCTTTGTTATATAAAAATGTATTTGGTATAGGGAGAACGACTATACTATTGCATCATCAACATATCAATACCTTTGTAAATTTGTCTAAGACTTCTTTATACTTGTGACTTTATTAATATCCCCATAAGTTGACTTGAGTTGTTGGCTTTGAGTTATCACCCACTAAACAAATAATTTTAGATCCACCAGCTCTACCTGGTCATTCTCTTAATACCTCTTGTTTTTATCATTATTCTAATCAATGATTATCTACCCTCATTAATTTGTCAATGCTTTTACATGGACCTAATGATGTAGTCAAAACCCATAGAATAAAACAAATTCACCTTTTAATGAATATTTTATTGCCTTCACTGTTAAACCTTTTGATAAAGCAATGTTGCCAAAATAACTCTTCATAAGAAGAGTTTCACGAAGCAAGATGAGAATGAAACGACAAATCATGATGGCTCAAAAGTGGGGTCCATACACATATGCGGTGGGCCCACCACTAGAGCTCAATCCAAGAGAGCTACCACAAATTCAAGAGGTCCAATTACAAGAAGCCAAGCCAAAAGGAATTTTTGAAAGCTCATTAGAAGAAATTTTCTTATTTGAAAATATTTTCTAAATAGTTATGTGTTATATTTGATGTGGTTGTGTATATGTGTAAGTTAATGTGTTGTTTTGTCACTTTGTAAACTTATTTCATAGGAATGTTAACCATAAATCAACATTTGGGGGGGGGGTGGGTGTTCAATTATTGTTTACTTGTTATGTTAAAAATAGCCTTATTTCAACTTTATGAGCTAAGGTTATTTTGAAGAAATTATAGAGTGAGTATCTATTACTCTTGGTTTGCTTGGTGGACAACAAAAATATGAAAGATTTCGTGATTCTTCATCCTCTATTCTCTTAAGCGAGTCAATAGACTTTAATCTTTGTGCATTTTCTCCTCTTTGAATTTTTTTTTTGTATTTTATTATGAGGTTTGTCTATTAACTTATCTGTAACATTTGTGAAACTCCCTTGTAACCTCCGTGTAACTTATTTGTACCCTTGAAATTACATAAGCGCAGAACTCATTTGTAGCTTACAGGAAGGTTACATGGAGGTATAACCCCGATATAACCCCCCTGTACCCCCTGAATAACCTCTGGACGTATGCAGCACTGCGTACGTCTTATGTACGCAAATATTTTCCCAATTCGTGGGTCCTACACATCTCACTTGATCTCCTTGGCTAAACCGAGTCTCTCAACACACTCCCGCACTCTCACACACACACTCCACTCTTACACACAATCACTCGCACTGATAACAAGCCAAACTTGAGAGAACTCGAGTCTGGTTTCTGTTCAGATCAATTCAAATGATTTTCTTTTAATTAAGCTCATATTCAGCTTGGCTCAATTATACTTTGCTCGATTTCATAAGATTAAAAAAAATATGTTTAATTATTTTATTATTATTAAATTTAAAAAATATTTTTTTTTAACCGAACTTAATTTGAAGTTCGGATATAGTTTTTTGGGTCAGTTGCATTGTAAAGCTTATTGACTTTTATATCCCTTCCTTCATGAATCTGGGAAAAAAAATTGCCTGAATTATGCAGTCCCCACTTTCCTTTGTTACCATCTGCATGGAACAACTCAAAATGTTTGGAGATTTCACATGCATACACCTAAATTAGCAGGGAAGAGATGGGGTGGGATTTTTAGCCTTTTTAGGGTCATTTACATACATATTTTTTAAATTATTATCTCAATTAAGCAATTTTTTTAAAATAATAAAATCAAGTATTTTTTAAATACAATATACAAATTTATATAAATAAATATATGATAAATATTGTAATAGTTTATATATTACATTAATTCGAGACAAAACAAACAACACGAAAAAAAAAAAATTTGTTTGTGTTCCACTCGTATATAAATTAAGCTCAAAAAAATTATTCGTGTTCAGCTCACTTAGTGAGTGAACGAAGATAAGCAACATGACAAACAGAACACAGCTATTTACAAACGACAATTTTTTTTAACAGCCCAACCAATATACTCCCTCTACTAGTGTCCACTCTACTCATTTTAAAGTCCTGCTAGGTCCTTAATTGTCATACCCTTATTACTGTTTTGTTTCAAGTGTGTCCACCGATTTCAATCTAAATAATTGATTGGTCATTTGAAGAATAATATATCTCCCCAATAAGAAGAAATATCATCTTAAAATAGATCTAATAATTCTTTAAGATTTATGGGTATACGTGAACCAAAAATTTTGCCCTTACTTTACGTGTAAGATAAGGTTTATTTTATTCTAAGGTCTGATATCCTTATAAGGGCAAACCCTTATATTTAATTACCACTCCAAAGTTGTGAAACTCCGGAGAAAACTTATGATTAAAGCACTGATTTATATTATTCAAATTTCAAGATTAGACACTTCAAAATCAGAATTTTCAAGGGTGATGAATGAATCCAAATTCAAAATTTTAAAGGGATAAAATTCAAAAGTTAGGACTTACAATCAATAATAATGTGTCATGGAGAGGCTTTGGAAATAGAACTAGCCAGCCCAAGGAGGAAGGTTTACCCGAAGGCCGCTTCGTTCGGATGAAACATGTCTCAGCCGAAGCAGTTACATCCTCTTATGAAATACTTTGCCTCAAACTAATTTCTGAGCACTTCGTTGTAATCTAAGTTTAATTTTTGAAATAAAAATGTGTTTGTTGCCTCGTTTCTTGTGTTGATGCGAACCTGCAGATAACTTGTCACAAAAATGGACTTTTTTCTTCCATTTCTATCCTTGTGTGACAGTTAGAATTCATATGTTTTCCTATATATATAAAGGGGGGTAGGGTAGCATGTGCATGCTTACTTTGCTCTTTCCTTCCTCTCGTTCTTAGATTTTCTTCTTTCTTTTTATTTAATGGCTCTCCAATACTCTGCACAAGACTTTGGGTCGGTTGTCCA
>NEWO01000033.1:1377456-1403638 GCA_003013225.1 Phalaenopsis aphrodite | reverse complement strand
ACGCCTCATTATATGGTGCCAATCTTATGTTCTATAAGAATCAATTCTGATCGAGGATGAATAGAAGGGAAGCGGAGGTGTCTGCTCGGAAAACCAAGAAGAAAGCTCGCTTGATTGTTGAAGGAATCAGAGGAAAATTTGAAGGAGTCGTAGGCAAAGAGGCTAACGCAGTTGAAGTCTTTTTTTTTTTTTTTGGGAGCAGGAAGAGAACTACGTCCAACAAAAACATATGGTAATGATGAAGATACATGAAGATTTCCTAGTTAAGAATTCTTTTAAACCGACGCAGGAGACCCTTCTTGCCCTTCCCTTGAATTATATGAATGGAACCCCTCTCTTGAGTTGAAGGAATGAGAAATGAATGATTAAAGGAGCTCTTTTCTACTGTTGCTCTTGATTGAAGACTGGTGATAACTCCAAACCTTAGTAGCCGTCGGGCACCATCAACCAACGTCGATCGCCCCCTGTTCGCTACCATTGGTGGACTTTATAGAGTAACGAAATACCCTGTAGAGTAACGGCGCACATTACGGAGTAACAAAGTTTATTGCGGAGTAACGACACATATTGCAAAGCAACCGCGAAAAGCAATGATGTGCATTGAAGAGTAACTAAGCACTCTATTAAGGGTCGAAATCTCCTGCATATAGGATAACACATTGTTTTAAATATTATGAAACAACATAACCCGAACATGAAGTATCAAAGACCCAACAATAACTTTCAGCAGCAACTGCTTTCGATCGTTTTACAACAGACATTTCTGTATGAATACATTGTACTTGGATAAATCCTTGTAACACTTTCCTGATTGTGGGAAAAGTGATTTATCTTTGTGCTTACAAACTTATAGTGGATCATTTTAACTGGACTAGACCCTGCGATTTTTTACTTCTCCTGGTTTTCCACGTAAAAATTCTTAGTATATCATGCAGCTACTTTCTCAGTATCTTGTATGTGCTAGATTTACGTACAAACGCTGAGTACTATTGTGAATCATCCGGCGCGCGCAACATTATATATATTCATTATAAAGCTGGAAATAAATTTATTTTTATGATTGATTATATTGAGTTTTATGATTATGCTTGTTTATCATTATGCATATAATTCGAGGCAAATAATTGAGTATTAAATTTCACTTATGTGATTATTATGATTTGAGTTATTTAGAATTAATCAATTCATTCTTAATCATGAAACTTATATAATTAAACATTATTCACAAAAATAATTAAAGATATTAGTTGTAATTAATTATATATATGTAATATTTTTTTCTCACAAAAATTTAAAATTAATTTGGATAAAATAATAAATTATATTTTCTAACTTACTCACAGGAATTAAAAAATATATATAATCTGATATTTTCATTATAATAAATCTAAATGAATTTAATTGAATTAAAATTTTAACTGAAAGCAAATTTTCTATCAGTAAAATCATAATTATGCTATACATGTTTTACATTATTAAAACATAATTTATGTATATGATCCTTAACTTTTGTATAATATTTATATCTTTTTTTATTTCTTTTATCAGTAAAACATAGGAGAGAAGTTTGGTCATGAAAATGGGTGAAAGTGCAATATCACTGATTAGTTGCAAAAGAACTTATGCCTAAGCCAAAATACAAAAGAAACCAAAGGGAAGCATAAAACTAAGTTACATATTAACTGCGTAAAAGAGAAGCATAAAACTAAGTTACATGTTGAGGAGATGAGAATGCTTAGGTGGATGAGCAGCTTGAAAATTAAAAATACAATGTGAAATGAATGTCTCCGTGAAAGGGTTGATGTAGCTTTAGAGACAGACAGGTGACATCAAAAGTCGATCATCGGATGATCTGATTATGATATATGGGTGATGCCTCCTGTGTCACTAACATCAAAATATAGAAGGGCATATTTCGAGATATTTTAAGACCGTCTCAAAAACATATATCAACAAAATTTTAAAAAGATTCAAAATTAAATAAAATTCACCAAGCATAGCTCCCATCATAAAATATATAATTCGTTCACGTCAAGGCCAAAAAAATTAATTTTAAAATTATATATAATTATGATATTTTTTTTTCATCTTTGATTATTTATGTGCACACTTTCACTTATATCATAAATATCATTAACTTAAACCTATAATAAATATTAGGTTTATAAAAAAATATGTGATATATGAATAAAAGACATACCCATTGTATTGCATGAAAAATGATACTCATTCTAAGACTCGTCCCCATTATTCTTACTATGATAATAATGAAATATAAATGCCAAATTGGGGAGTATTAATTACCTTAAGAAAAAGGTTCATGCAATTGTATTAAAAAAAACTACCCTGACACAACTTGATGACATCGTTTACACAATTAACTAAAATTAATTAAGTTACACGATAATTAATTGCTTGATGGCAGCAGTTACATGATGCTATATCTATTTATTATTTTCGTATTTTGTTAAAGTTAATTAAACTTGAATTAAAAAAAAAACTTAAAAAAGTAATTTTTATTAAAAATATATTAAATACTTTTAGAAATTAGAGATGAAAAATATATTTATACCACTCAATTCTTATCTATTTATATATCCATCATCGCCCTCCATCCAGATCTTACACTCTTTACTGTTCCACACAATCGCAAACCCAAGTATCTCTTATTGGCTTTCTCTTGCGAACGACCAGCTGTAACGATCCGGAATTGGGAGAGGGCGATGATGGCAAGCTTGAAAGGCTGAAATCATGTGATATAAGTTGGGGACGGTAACGGAGCTATTATTTCTAACATAAAGGTGCTTTTTTTAATATCAATATAATATTTTGAGTGCTATAAATGTAAATAATGAAGTTTGATGTTTGAGTGCTATGTATGTAAACCCCCCCTAAAATAAAACAAAAGAAACCCAGGTCATGTACTATAAAAAGATCATCATGAGGGTTCCGGAAAAATAAAAAACCCATTTTTATTTCCTTTCACTCAAAATTCCAGCATCCAAACACAATCGAAAGGTATAAATGATTTTAAGCTATAATTTGATAAAATATGATGAGAAAATCACCTTCCAGTCACTTCCAGTCAATCCCAGCTATCTTTGGTCCTCCTAATTGCCTTCTTCTGTGAAAGAGCCCTTTTGGTTTGCATCCTCTTATGCTCTTCTATGGCAGCCCTATTATCATATAAATGATAAGCAAGCCATTGTTAAAAAAGTAAAGTTTAGGTCTTAGATATGTAAATACATAGGAATTGGGTGAGTCGTATGCATGTAAATGCCGCTTTTGCTTCATCTGATTGGACATTACACTTGTGTATGCAAAATAACAGCGGCAAAAAAAATTAAATAAATAAAAAGTTCCTCTTCAGATAATTAGGGAAGAACAATAAAGTGACATACAGTTTTTGTATCCGTTTCTTTTGCTCCTCTGATGGAGGCGGTGGGACATAAGATGCAGAATCAATGATTTCCTGTTGAACAAAAAGACAGAGATCAACAACTGGACTAACAATCCTATGGAACCCACTTGTAATAGTTACCGACGCAAAACTATAGGCTATCGAAAAAGCTTGTCATTCGCAAACAGCTAGCTGGCTGAACGTGAACGGTTTGTTGTTTAGCTCAATTAATAAACGAGCTGATTACGAACTAACTTTTGTTCCATCATTGACTCATTTTGACTCGAAGTAATTTATTGACTAGATAAATAATCCTGTTAGAATATTTTTATATTGAATTTTATGTTGCATGCGAAATTTAATGACAGGTCACACAATTTTTATGTATTTACATATCTAACGCCTAAAGTTTGATATTTACACTTATACTTCACTTTGATGTCATAAACCTATGCATGAAAAGGAGTATTCCACTTTTAAAAAATTAATAATGGTGGCATTTTTTATAAGATGCTAATGTTTTGAGTGTTATGTATGTAAATATGGAAGTTTAGGTGTTAGATATGTAAATATAAAAGAATTATATGGTGTGTAAATGCCGGTAATTTTTAAATCATTTGAATTAATTTTGAGTCAAACACGAGTTAAAACGAACATATGATCTGAATTGAGCCAAACACAAACATGTCATTCTTGAGTCATAAATTTCGAGAGAGCCGAACACAAATAAACACTCAGCTTGTTCAAGCTCGGCTCATTTTCACCCCTACTAGGAAAAAGAAGATGAGGATGAAGAAGAAAATCACAGCCCAACCTGCAGTTTCGCCAGAGCATCTTCAATATTACCCCTGGAAGAAGAATAATGGAACAAAATCAAATTGACAACTAGTAAAAATCATGAATAAAAAAATAATAATAATAAAACGGTATTTTGAGGCTCACTTCTGGGTTCTTGTTTTGGTTGAAGAAATAACAAGATCCCCGTCCTTATTAATACGATTCTTTTCCTGATTTATTAAGGAAACTGTCCGTGTGTTAACTCAGAATGTAGAGATGAAAGCATTAAATTTACATATAGAGCACACAAGTTTTATGCATTTACATCTCACACTCAAACTGTCATATTTTCATATATATATATAGCACTTAGGTGTTTAAACCTATGCATGAAAAGTTGTATTTTACTTTTAAAAAGTGATAATAGTGCTATTTTTTATGTGATATTAAAGATTTGAGTGCTACGTGTGTAAATATGTGAGTTTAGGTGTGAGAAATGTAAATACATAAGAATTGTGTGCTGTGTCTGTAAACACCGAAAAATTAAAACAAAACCACAGGAAACGTTGGTGTGGACTGACCATTTGGAGTATTTTCTCCCTGATTCTTTCACCTAACCAATGAGCGTTCTTGACATTGAAACGCATGTCGACCTTAGTGTTCACTGCAAAAATGAAATAGAGATCTGGTAAGAACTCAAAAATTATGCAAGCACAATCAGTCAAGTAAAAGATAATAAATTTTCATCAATAACAGTAGGATCTGAGGCAATAAAAATACTTATAACAATGTTAGTTTTGATCCAAATCTGGCCTTGAAAGATCATCTTTGAAGACCCAAAAAGAAGTATCATAGAAAAACAAAAATAAGAAAAAACGAGAGCTAATGGAACGAAATTAAGTTCAACATAACAAACTAAGAACATTTCTGCGCGAGCTGCCACAGAAAGCATTCCTGGTCACATTCAGAGAATATGCAACCATTTCCAAGTAGGAAGAAGTGCTAAAGGTTGCAAAAAATTTAATTTAATTCTAAGGAAATTTACAGACATTTCACACAATTCTTATGTATTTACATATCAAACACCCAAATTTTGATATTTAAACTTATAACACCTTGGTGTCATAAACCTATACATGAAATTTTAGGTGTTAGATATGTAAATACATAAGAATTACGTTGTATGTATGTAAATGCCCCATAATTCAACCACAATCATGGTATCATTATAAGTACTTCAACTAACCAATAGAAAAACCACTTGGCAGAAAGGAAAAGGAAAATTTTTTAGCAAGCAAATAATATGAAAAATGAAAAGGAGTGAGTTCCTTTTATTCACATTAAATTATTGAAGAACCTTTATTGACATTCTGACCACCAGGCCCGCCACTTCTCGCGAAATTAACAGTGACATGATCTGCAGAATCATTGAAATGAAAATGTTAAAAAAGCATTAATGTTACATAGTGCAGTTAAAAGCATGGTCCTAAGAGCATGCTGTGTAAGAGTTCATTCAGAGCAGGATGCCTTGTCTCCCATGTCCTAATGCTTAGGAGATGGAAAAAGCACTCTAAAAACAAAATAGAAGTTATTCTCAATCAAGAAAAAATAAAGGGAATTTTACATAGATGCCACTAAATTCTTATGTAATTACATATCTAACACCCAAAGTTTGACATTTACACTCATAACATCTTGGCGTCATAAACCTATGCATGATAAATTATCTTTCACTTGAAAAAAGATATTGATAGTGGTATTTTTTATGTGGTGTTACAGATTTGAGTAGTATGTTTGTGAATATGAATGTTTAGGTATGTGATATGTAAATACATAAGAATTGTGTGTTATGCATGTAAATGCCCCAAAATTAGATCTTTAAGAGTCCTGGAGCAACAGAATAATCAAAACTGATTTGAAATGTACAAATCCAGTAGTAATGAATTTTGCTTTCCCCTAGCCACACACCATTTTTTTTGAGCGAAATGGCAATGCTAGCATTTTTGGCACTTGCTTTACACTTTGTGCGCCGAGTTTTTTTATATTTGGATTTGATATGTCATCACAAAATTTCATAATTTGGCACGAATCTCAAGACATTTTATGGACCGAAAAAATGTTCTGATTTGAATTAAAAATTATTTAGAGCTCTGAAAGGTTAAATGAAATCCAAATTTGACGTACCTATCGTCCAATCAAGCATCTCGACAAGAGAAATTCAACAAGCCCAAGATCACTCAATTCTGAGGTCATTAAGTCCCTCAAATCATAAAAAAAAACCTCATTATCAAAAAGAATCAATGTGGGTCCTTCGATCGAATAGTGATGGAAGTTATTCGTTGAATGACCAGATGTTCCTCCCCATAAGCCTATAAATAGTAAAATATGCCCCTTCACTTAGAGGGGGAGGAGTCAAATTTCAATGTTATTCTAAACTAAAGCCTCGACGATAACTTTCAGCCTCTATAGTCTTCAAACACCGCCCGTCGGCTGCCATCGACCAATGTTGACCGTCACTTACTTGTCGTCGTTGACAAACTTTGTTGTATTACGAAGAATCCTAAATATGGTGTAATGAAGTATCTCAGATACGGTGTAACGTATAATGCCGCAATACGGATCAGACAATAATTTTCGGCGACTACTTACAACCATTATGTCTAGAATACGACGAATTTTCTCAGACTGTTGAATTTTTTTGTACATTGTACACGAACAAGTGTATTACTTCATGTAGCGTTGTTATCCTTCTTCCTCGATTGTGGGACAATTGTGTATCTTTGTAATTAAGCACTTGTAGTGAATTGCTTTGACTTGTACATAGTGCATGAACAAGTGTTGTAGTTCATGTAGCGTTGTAATCCTTCTTTCCCAATGGTGGACCAGCGTATATCTTTGAAATTACGCACAGTTTTTTTTTCATTTCTAAGTTTTCCCACATAAATTTTTTGGTGTATTCTCTTATTATTTCTATATTATTTGTGTGTGTTAAATCTTCGTATAATCTGAGACGTTAAATTATCACTCTACAACCGTGAATCTTTCAACCCGCAACAGGACTAAAGTAATCAAAGTTGATCTACAGATAAATGCTTGAATGAAACCAAGAAACACTCGAACGTGTGGCCTCGTGACCAAATTGATTATATTTTATCATTTAAACTCCATAATTTTAAATGGAATATGATTAGAAACTGGTTTAGATTTGATTTTCAGTATTTTGGATGATTTTCAGTTTAGGTAATGTTGTTCCTCAGTTCTGGTTTCAATTTCGACAATATTTAAAACTAAAAAATATGCAAATAAAAAATTGTATATGAACTCTCATTTTGAAGCCAAATATTCAGGCGAAACTTCCTGATCCTGAAAATGTAATAACAATAACTTGATGCGGCTAAGCTTATTTGGCTTTGCTCTCGAACCAACCAAGCTAAAAAGTCATTGGAAGTTGGTGAAACTCATTGGTAGCATTCAAAATTTAAAAGGTGTATTTACAAGTATATAATGAAAAACTTTATCATTTACATATCTAACACTTAAACTTACAATTTTACGTGCCTAACTTCCAATTCTTTTCCAGTTCATCAAAAATACCGCACACACTATCGCCATAAGGTAACCCTCAGTTGTAACTCCATCTAACCACTGCTGCCCTCGTCAAATCAACTAAGGGAGACTCCACTTATCAGCTTCTTGCCATTTCCCTTATAGATCATTGATGAAGTCGGTCTTAAACTCCCTCCCGTCGCTGCTCCACCTAACTTCTCTCAACTCAGACTTCATCCATTATGGCTTCCCAGCACTCTGCAACTTGTAATCTGCAAAACAATTGTCGTTCTTGTTGTACTTTACATTATCACTGATTTCATCATGGTCAAGGGTGGCATGACAAAGTCACGAACTAGGGCATTGGTGGTAAAGGCGGAGCCATGGATGAGGGTTAGGGCGACAGTTTGTGTGGTATGTTTGATGTATTAGAAAGAATTGGGAGGTAGGCACGTAAAGCTGTAAGTTTAGATGTTAAATATGCAAACGATAAAGAATTGCATGGTAAAAACAGCTCTCAAAGAGGAAAAACAAAAAACTTTAGATAAAAAAAAGTAAAGAAAAGATAAATTACGGAAAACTATGGGAAAGGTGGGCAAATGCTTAAACAAAGTTAGCCCACTGTTATTAAACATATAATTTTGGGCCTAAAAGAGCAATGAACTTATTCTAAATTTTCTTCGACGCAGGCATATTTCTGTGTGCACTCGTCAACTCCATATTTTAACACAGTCAAGTGGATAAAAGCAGGCCTATGTTCTAGCATTTTCCCTGAAGCAAATCCAATGAATAATGCAAGAAATAAAAAAATACAAAAAATAAAACCAAATATGCATTGCTCCGACTCTTAATTCAGTAAATGCTGCCTATTTTGGTGTAATTTAAAAAAAAGGTATAACTCACTTCTAATTATAACTCAAAGTTCATCTAAAACTGAGATTATGCACAGAAATCTAAGAACAAAATAAGGAAACACACAATATCAAGTATGGTTTTAAAAATCGAATCAAACCAGCCAGTTCGATCAGTCCTTGGCCCAGTTCGAACAAAACCAACAAATGAACCAGTAAACCGATCCAATTTTTAAAGAACAGCCCAGTTCAAATATTTATCAACATTTGGCTTCTTAATTTTGTTAAAATGACTAGAAATAAAATAATTAGACAAAACTGGTGAAAATAATTAAAATACCTTATTCCAAAATTTTAACTTAGAATCATATTTAAAATCTTCAACAATAAAGTATCTTGAAATAAAATATATAAATGGAATCGGTAAAAATATCATTATTGTATCATTATTACATCATTTAAAACATATAAAATGATTTTAATATTTATTGCATCCTTTGATTCAACCTCGGTTAAACTTTGAACCACTCCTTTCAGTTCAACGTCCGGTTAAGTTTCAAAACCTTAATGCTAAGGATTCACATTGGAAGAAGAAAAATCATTTCTAGCAGATTTGAACAAATCCTAATCACAATGTGATATAGATGCAAAAAGAATAAACAGTCACCAAGGAAGACCAGACCCTAACACTATTGTTGTCAACATTTACACCGCACTGAAAGAATTAGCTTAATATCTAAAATTTCATGAAGCCAAAAACTGAAATTCTATAGGACTTAGATCTCCTATTCATGATAAAAAGGACTAATTTTGAAAGTTTCAATTGAGATATTATGTAAAAATAGGCATTTCTACTAAGCTAAAATGTACCAAACAACTTCAGATTTCAACTACAATGCCACACCATATGCACAGTAGTATAAAAACAGCCCTTCCAATTTAATAGCAGTAGCAGGAACCACAGGTAGAAGATAGAGAAACAAAACAATGCAGAAAGCAATTAGTCTCCAAATAAGAAACCTGAAGAGAGATGAACCTCCATAGCAGGCATCACAGGCTGAGAAGAGTCCTGAAGAAACATTATATTCACAAGGTAAAGGGAAGCCAGAACAACCAACGAATAAGCTAACAACAGTGACTATTGGTGAATCAAAGAACCAGTGATTGACCTGATACAAGCTAATGGACCTTAGAGAACACAATCCGAACTCAATAGAGGCTGACACAATAGGAATGTTGTACAATTAAATAAACAAAAATTAAAAGCGAAGAAAAAAATATAACTAATTTAACACCAAAACTCATAAAATATACAAGCTCATCTCAATGCATATGTTTTGTGCATTGATGATTATAAACTTTGAGAATTGCATCACGTGTAATGCAACTTGTGTTGCAACTTATTGAGTTCATTTAGAATTGATTAATGAAAGTTACAATGAAAATAAATAGTAAACAAAATGTAACATATAATTAAGGAAATCAAAGTTTATTCATCTTTCTTTCAAGAAATCTTCCTCCCTCTTGAAATATATGGGCGAAGAGCCCAGCAAGAGAGATAGAGAGACAAAGAGAGACAGAGAGTTGATAAATTGGGATTAAATGTTGAATACAAATGGATGGCATCATAGCAGTGGTGTTGTGATATTTGTCCTAGGGGTCGATACCTAGGGCTTCCAAAGACAGGAGAAAGAGGGTAGAAAATCCATGAGAGAGAAAGAGAGCAGGTTCAATGATCTTAAAAGGTAAAATGAAAGGTTGATAAGGAGGACGAGTGCTGTCGAGTCCTATTCCTTCTCAGGATTCCTATCTGTAGCTAACAAGCATACCTAAAGCATGAGGCATTATTTGAGTTGGGTAAACAAACGGGCCGAACACAACCAAATTTTCTTAGCTCAATTTATAAACGAGTCAATGAGTCGAACATGAACAAACTTTACATTATATGAAGTTAAATTAATGATATCTTTGATATGATATCAAAATTTTGATTTATATAAATATATAAAAAATAAATTTAGAAGTTCGATTTGTAAGATAGGAATTGGGTGGTATGATGATTACATAAGGTGACCAATAGCAGTGGTTGAAGTTCTCAATTATTCTCAGCAACAATGAGGTGATTACATAGGAAACTAACAACGGAGATTTTCTTCCTTGAGGTTGGCTGATGAAAAAGTAGTTTACGGTAGCTCGACGAACGCCCAACGATACTTAGCAATAGGATTGAGTAAAGGGAGTTGGTTGAAGGTGGCCTACTATTTGAGGTACTAAACTAGGTTGCTTTAAAGACATTAACTATGTGTTTGGCGCGGCTGCGAAAGAGTGGTGAGGTCTGTTGCGCCATTTTACAGTGTTTGTTTAACAAGTTCCTCCCGCGTTTTAGACTCGACGCATCGTAGGAATGTTTTAACATTGCAATCCCTTATTTGTGTTCCACATTTTTTATTTATGTTATTACTCCTCAGTTCTCACTCGAAGCCCTCTCCCCGTTTTCATCCCCCTAAATTTCTTCTACCCTAACCTGTCGTGCCGCTCTATGCACGAAGGCGAGGGATCCAGAAAAAGGTACCTATGATCTTCATTCTTATTATCTTCCCTCTTTGATCTGATGTTTACGGAAATTTATGTTGTTATTCTTTGTGGGGGTTTGATCTTTATGTGCTCGTTTTCTGGGATAGATTTCATGGTGTTTGTGTTCGTGTGCATTTTGATATCTCTGTCTTTTGATTTTGATGTTTATGAAAATTTATGTTGAGGCATGATTTACATTCAAGGGAACAATTCTTATGTGTTTAATTGAAAAGCACAATTAATATGTGTTTACATTCAAAAGCATGATTCTTATGTGTGTATTTTGAGTAGTATTTTGATATTTTCATGGTGTTTATGTTTGTGTGTATTTTGATTTTTTTGTCTTTCGATTGAATGTTTATGAAAATTTATGTTGAGACATGATTTACAATCAAAAGCACAATTCTTACGTGTTTGCATGCAAAAGCACAATTCTTAAATGTGTATTTTCAGTAGTATATAGAGATTTATATAAAAACCGAGCACATAATTTTATAGTTGTCCAATAAATAGATTAAGAGAGGGCTGCAACTTCTTAGGTGAGCAGATCAGTTCAATTAGTCCACTTCAGAGAGTGATCATGTGTGGAGAGTATCTTTGGAGAAAAAAATTTCTCATATGTTTAATCATTTGTATTTTAAAAAGTAATCTTACGATAATACTACTTCTTGTTATTTTTTTGTTAATTATTGTGTTACTGGTTATTAAATGATAAAACTTTTTGATCTAATATTTAGACTTATAATTTTTTTCTAAAATTATTTTCTGCTTTTATGCATGAGTTATTAATTTTGAAATAATTATCTTACAAATAACACATGTATAAAAAGGCAACACTGATTTGTTTTCATAAACTGCTACGAAACAACTAATTCATAATTGAACTAACCAAACAACACAAAGCTTCACCAACATCTTCCCCATAGCAGCTTATTCGACATCTATTGCACATCAACTATTTCAAACAGTTGCAGTTGCCACAAACAGATGAGAAAACTTGGAGAGAATCAGCGATGGCAAAGGTGCGAGCTTAGCTGACGAAAAAGAATGGTATCTCGATGGAAACCAAACAATGGTTAGTAATAGGGCTAAGTAAAGGGAGTGTTGATGGTGGCCAGCTAAGGCAATCAACTAGGTTGCTATAACAAGTCTCACAGGGAATTTGCAATAGCAAATGTGCTTGAAGCTAGCAAATAATTGAGAAAGGCAACATGTAATGAGGAAGTCTAACAACACACTATATAAATATATATTTTTTATTTATTTATAGTATTAAGTCTTAAAATTTTCTTGCCTTTTCAGTTAATTTTAGATTTTTTTATAACGAAGAAATTGTTTGAAAGGTGAATACATGAAAGAGATACTTGTTAGAAGCTTTTTATCGAATGAAGAATAAAATTGGATTAAATATATCAAAGCTCAAACTAAAATTTAACCAAAAACTAATCATATTAGTGAAGTCCCGCTACATGGTTTTTCTACTCCAAAATATTTTTCGGGTATCTAACACAGACTAAACACAATACTCCAATCTATCCAAATAATCTCTCCTTCATTTAAGAGCTCTCCAAATCGACAATCACTCCATCTTAATAGAAAGTTTTTTAATATTAAAAATATGGCCAAGAGCCCACTCAATCACATAAAGCCACCAGGGAGTCATGCGTTATTGGATCTTACATGCCCATGGTAGTGGAAGGAAAATTTTTTAATATAAAAAAATATGGCCAAGAGATCATTCAACCACATAAAGCCAGCAAGGTTGTCATACGTTATGGGACCCTACATACCCATAGTAGTGGTGGACATGGTTCGATTTAGTTCCAACTCAATCATGATGTCAAACTAAACCAAACACAAAAAAAATAACAATAGAACAAAAAAGATGGAAAATGAAATGAACTATAATGAATGAATGAAGCAGTTGTTTGGGTTTCAGTTCAATTCAATTTTGGATTTATGATATGAAACTATAAAGGTTAGAATTTGAAGATGTTTGGGAAGATTTAAATAGGTTAATATGTTCAGTTTAGTTTAGTTTGATTTAATTTTACTTATAGGAGAAATTGATTTATAAGATATGAATTTGCTACAAATTATGGCTCAAGTTAATCAAAACTAATCAAAATCGGCCCACCTAACTTACTAAAGGTAAAAACAACAGGAATCACTCAATCCCAACCAAACATAATTGTGATACCACTTTATAGGGAGTGACGGCATGTGAATCAGCGGAAGAGAAAAATATGGGCATATATGCCGATATTCAAATCATTTCAACCAAAGGCTTAATAATATGGGTGAGGACAAATCATCGGTATTTTTATACAAACGTGTTTTTATCCTGGAGAATGTGAAACTGAACTTAAGACTTTGATGCGTCTTAACAACAGCACCGCGTGGTGAATAGACTCTTGGCGCATGTTCTCAATTACATTCAAGAAAAGCTTTTGTTTATGAGCAAGTGATGATTGGGTGCTCTAACATGAATGCAATTGTAAATGCGAGAGTAATGGGTTTAGCCCTGCATGGAAAAGTTGAAAATAATAAATGGTTGATTCTCTTATATAGGCTTAAAGTTTTCAGTTTAAAAAGTTCTTGACCACTGATTTATCAAGCCCAACTTAAAAATAAAAAATAAAAGTAAAAAAGCCCCAATTTTGATTAACACTCCCAAAAAATGGTATCAAATCAAACGGCTCTATTGGGATCAAGTGATTCATACAATTTGAGACTCTCATAGGTATAGTGCACTTCTATCAAGATCAAGTTTAATAGCATATAATATAACTCCCATGCAAGCACCCATGATTAACTGCTCTAGGAGTGTGATTCTCGATTTTGTTAAGAAGTTTTCAATGGTGGAGTGATGATTGATATGCAAAACCCTCACATAACGAAAAGATTGTTAAGAGACGTAAGAGTAATTGGTGTAGTCCTACATCAAATAGTTAAAAATGGATTGATGTAGAAAAACCAAACGGTTGATCCTCTAACATTGGCTTAAGCTTTTTTATTTAAAAATTGTTTGACCGCTAGTGTATGAAATCCAACTTTGGTTCTTCTTTAGTTCAAAGTCCCAAACATAATCCTTGTAAAATCTACAGCAAATCATCTGATGCAGACATAAACAAGGAAACTAAGATTCATGTGCATCTAAAATGTTATTCTTGTTTGATTTCGGAACTTTGAAAGTGAGTGCAAGTACTTTACACAATCAACACGCCATTGACAGACAAAAAAGCTCGACTTCTGCCCTGAGCATATTGCTAAGCATTCTTAAGTGATTATGTAAAAGGCGCACTTAAAATGTTGGTTAATCGTGTATACCTTATGCTTAAATGGTAAACTCAAAACCCGGATATGTTCACCAATAACTAAAATGTACCAGTCATCATAAAATGTTCTACTAGCTCCTTGACAGTTTAAAATCCTCTGCATGACGTTATTTACACCTGTGACACAAACCATTTGCAATTTATTAGAATTCTTCCACATCAATGCCTTCCATTAAGGACTACTTATCACCATTTATCAGCCAATATTTCTGAAACCCTCTCTTAGAATTTAGACAGATGAAGTTACTGAATCAAACACATCCTAATCATCAAAGAGGCAAAAACATTGCATCTATTAATCCGATTACAAGTTTATATTGGAATCAGAAAAAACTTAAAAGGCGAAAAAAAAAGTTCAACTGACCTAGGGTTACCTTCGGTGTCTTCTCGGAGCCGGCGTAGCGAGCTCGCTCCTCGGCTTCCTGCAAAACCTGCTGCATCATGGAGAGGCGAGCAGACACCTTTTGACCTCCATCGCTTGATTCCGAAGCGACGCAGCGAATTCGGCCATACAAAATTTCGGCGCGCGACTGCCGCAAACTGAGGACTCTTGGGCCGATCACCGGCAGCGGGTAGGCGTGGAAGAAACCTCGTAATTGCAGGCTGCTGCGTATGCACGCCATTTCGGTGAGATTGAGAACTTGTGGTGCAGCTCAAATGCGAGGAAGTTTGCGGAGGCTGCGGTCGAATAGGTAAAGCACGTATTATGAAGTTTTAGGGGGTTTAAATGCATGTCACATATGGGACATGTATTATGTGTCATATTATTTTATAAAATTTACACACACACTAAATCATGATTCATCTCATTTATGGTTGAATGGTTTGAGTTTGGATCATCCAGTCGTCTTTGTGTCTTGCTTGAGGTTCAGATGATTTTAACCTTGTTGGTTTAGTTTGTATGGATTTGCTCGGTCAGTCTGATAGGTCTCATGATCTTCTGTCAGTGGGTTGGTCATCAATCTACTCCGCCCTTTATAGACCGTTGAATCTTTTTAAGATTGGTCCTGACACATTTATATATACATATTTAGTTATCTAATTCTCTCACTTTTTGAAAGTGATGTTGAGATGAAAATAAAAAAATTTAATGCAAAAAACATTCAATTTTTTATTAGTGATTCGATAATTAAACTCACTTGGTATTGATAAGTTTGATTCTTATAAGTAGGGTGTGATGGGACCAATTTTATTCATATTTTGCTTCTGCATATTTTCTCGTTTGAATCGATTCGAGCATTGTGATGGAGAAATTGTTGAAACATTTCGATGACATTCCTAACAAATATTTGATTTGCTTTACCTTTACGAAGCTAAAAGGACTCGACTGCCTATAAGATACGAGGAAAAAAGAAAGTCATTGAAAAGAAAAGGAAACCTAAACTCTAAATGTTGGTTTAGACGAGATTTGTTTAATTGGATCCTCTGCACTAACCATATAATGGTGTTCAGTCGACCATCCCGAACATCAATCCAATCAACCAACCTTCTACGATGGCACAAGACATTTTGGTTGGCTTGATCACTTAAATGCCTTATAGGGACTCAGTGCTTGATGGTGAGGAGGCTACATCGGCTACGATATTGAAGTGGAGTCGGCTCCTGAGTAATATGTGTTTCGACCTTGTATTTGGGTTTTGATCTTCGTTAAGTTTTCTTTTATTTTTTATGACATTTTTTGGTGTAGATGACCTGACTTTGGCAATTCTAGATGACAATTCGACGCTTATTTGCGTAGGTGAGAAATTGACGGGAGCACCAGTGTGAGTAGACTAAACACCAGATGGAGCTAGTGTGCTCTCGAGTTAGGATGACGGAGTTGATCGCCTTATCGTCCCTTCTAAAGGACGTTGGATAGCGTATGACCAACTTAGGATATTCTTTGGGTTGTGTGCCATCATTTGTATGAGATTGAAAGTTCCTTTGCTCAGTCGGCTCGGATCCGATGAGGCTCTAATGTAAATAATAATACAATATGACATCACAACCGAATATATTACACATTACATTACAATCACAGTCGAATATATTTCTAATAATTTTTTTCAGCACAGTTAAAATATAGTTTAAATTTCATACTGTCATTTGAACTCCATTTTCTAAAATTGGGCTCTAACCTATTGTTTGAATATTTTGATTCAACACAGTTGACAATCCCGTCTCTTATTTTTCCTCATCTATTATAAAGTTGGAGTACAGCCTACATTGAAAGATTTGGTGAATTGATTTTAATCTTGATAAAAGAAACATTAAAAACAAGCTTAAAACATGATAAATCTCTTGAAGGTCTCAGAAGAATATTACTGCAAAGAGAAATGCAGTAAGAGATATCAAATGACAACCAAGAGCAATTAAAAGATTAATGTTATGAATTCAGGTTGATGGGTCAAGTTTGAGTGTTATTTGAAGTATATTTTTCTCAAAAAAGACTCATTTACATGAGTTAAAAACACGACATTATCCTAACTCGTCCAAAACTATCAAAATTGAACCCGACCATTATTACCCATCTCTTTTATGAATCATGCATTTTTTCAATTTAATAAGATCCAAATCTAATTAACCTTAATATACCCCATTTTACTAAATTAAATCAACAAATTCAAACCCGAATAAAAATCATGTAAATTTTTGGTTGATTATGTGCTACAAGAAAGTTTGAGCAATACAAATGTTCCAAAACTCCCTCTCATAACATAATCATAAGATTACTTTCATCATAATTAATTTGCAAAAAAACATTTTTTCTATTTTACTTTTTTATAAAAATATAAAAATATAAATTATTTAAAATCAACTATTCAGGATATGTACTCGTACATATAAATTCTAAATGACCCCAAGCCATCTCTTCCCAAAAACCAAATCTCAAACAAGAAACAAGGAACAGGACTACTTCCACCTTCTCCACACCTCTTTGGAGGGAGACAGGGTGTTTTCCTCTTTCCCCTCTTTGGACTAGGGTTCATCTTCCTCCCAGGCACTGTCGTGATGCATAGATCCGGCGCGGTGATGGCGTGGAACGTTTTTAGGTTCTGCACGGCGCTTCGTGGTCTTGGTTCAGTGATGATCCTGATGGTTCTTGGCATCGTTGGTGTTACTTACTACGCCGTCGTGGTCAACAACTACGGTCCAGCTCTGTTTTCAACGGGAGGCTTCGGTTTTCTCACTGCCTTCGCCGTTCTTGTGCTCTTCCATGGCCTGGTCTGATTTGTTTCCTGAATCCTTGACTTGTTTCTTGTTTCTTGTTTAATCAAAGGGTCTTCCGATTGCTGTTTATTTGGACATAAATTTCATTTTCCGAGCTAAAATTTGGGCCTTAGATGTTGGGAGTGTATTCTAATTTAGGAGTGGCCGTCGTTTATTCGATTTTTCATCTGGACCGATACTTCTGGTGTTCAAGTTCATCTATACGGCATTTCCAATGCATTCGTTGCAACAGTATCGATTAATATTCTTTACTTTCGACATTGTCTGAATTTAAGGTGGTATAATAAACAATTTTTTTAAAAGATTCAATTTAGAATAGCTGGTGATTCTGAATTTATGATGAAAATTAAGGGCAGATTGGAGTTCATTTGCTTTTGCTTTAATGGACTGTTGCTGTTGACTTTGCAGTTGGCAATGTTATTATGGAGTTACTTTTCTGTTGTCCTTACGGATCCTGGTAGTGTTCCACCTAATTGGAGACCTGCTGTGGACGAGGAGGTGGGAGAAAGTGCCCCATTGGCTGCCACGGACTTCAACAATTCGATTTTGACTTTGCACCAATCTGCAATAATTTCGGACCCTGGAGATCCAAGGATTAGATTTTGTCGGAAATGTAACCAATTTAAGCCTCCTCGTTGCCATCACTGTTCTGTTTGTGAGATCTCCAACTTTAATTACACAAAATCATCCATTCATTGTTTCTCATCGTGCTCACTCTCTTGCTATGTCTTTGTTTCTCTGAGTTGATACTTTATTCGTGGTATCAGGTGGAAGATGTGTTTTGAAGATGGATCACCACTGTGTGTGGGTTGTCAACTGTGTTGGAGCATTAAATTATAAGTTCTTTCTTCTCTTTCTAGTAAGTTATTTGTAGTTGATGTCTGTTTACTGTTTTAAATGTTATATCCTGTTATTTTCTATAATTAAGTAATAAATTTTATCATTAATTTACTTATTTTGCCAGTAATCATGGCTCTTTGAATAACTTCTTAGTTTCTCTCGTTGTATAAAAAAAAGATGAATAGAATATGCTATTTTGCTTTCATTATTTTTTTATTGTTCAAGTTAACCTGCAAAGAGTTACTTGCGTGCAAATGTTTTATGTTATGTTTAAATGACGTTATTAGAAGATACTTGCGATTAAATATTCATTTCCTCATATACTCAGCATTTTTTTTCCTGATAAAATGGGTATCCTCTCTTTACATAGTTATATAAAGTAGTCCCATGGAAACTATAATTCTTGTATCAATTGTCAATAATAAAGTGATGGTCATTGGGTTCAGTCTTGCTCTTCTTATGACTTCTGAAAATGTAAAGCACAATAAAATGAATTATGTTGATGGATTTATTTTTTTCTTAAGAAACAAATTACTAGTGATATTAATGTATCACTTCAAATAATATCACATAAAATTGCCCGAGGAACAATACTACATTTTTGACATTTTTGCCATATAACATTTGCTGTGCATGTTATAGGTTAATATCACTCCAAATAATATCACATAAAATTGCCCGAGGAACAAGACTACATTTTTGACATTTTGCCATATAACATTTGCTGTGCATGTTACATCTATGTTGAAAAATAGAAGGATTCATGTGGTACTTAGATTATTGAGTTTAAGTTAACATGCCTTATGTCAGCATCTCTCCTTTGGGAAATTGGACTTTAGATATGCTCATTTGAAAAGCTTGTATATAATTAGTTACCCGTTTTTTTTTTAATGAGCTTGAACATTTATGTGCTTTTTAAGAAAAGGAAAAACATGTTTATTATGAACCAATTTGTTTGGCCTTTTCCAGTCTATAATGGAACTTATTGACCTACAATAGGCGCGCAAGGACACACACACATATTCCTTGCTCTCTCCATTTCCACTGATCATCTTTTCTCTTGAGTCAACATTACTTCATAATGTATTAAGCTAGGGTTTTTGGAAAACCTTCCCACTATCCTAGATGGTGATGGGGGATAGCTTAGTGGTAGTTTTAGTTATAAATGTGTGTAATATATAGATTTGCGGCCTTCAGGCGTTCTACTTGGATCGATGAACCTTTCAAGCCCCAACCAATATTGGGGTTATTCTCGAAAATTTAACCAAGCTAGGGTTTGGATAATGATTTGCTCATCTTGCTTTCCTCTTATTTTTAACGTCTTTCTTATGTATTCTTCTTAAAAATTTCTATCTTCTTTCCATAGCTTACTCAAAACTCATCTTCTTTCCATAGCTTACTCAAAACTCAAATTCTCTTTAACTTATTAGTTTGAAGGAAAAATTAGCGAGAAAGATCTTATTAAGAGATAATTATGGTATAGAGATGGAGAGGGAGTCAACCACTTCGCTATTTAGTGATGGAATATGATGAGGTTGACCAAGAGAGTTGGGAAGAGAAATGATTGAAAGATTAATTGAAATTATATTCAATTGTCGTGAAAAAAATTAATCACAAAAAAAAAATCTATTTAAGATTTAGAAAAACAAGCTAAAAGTTCAGATTTGAACCTACAACTAATTTATGCATAATTTGCAAGCCTCCCATAATTTCATGCTTGATAATAAGAAAATATCTAACTGGAGATCTTTATTTTTCTACTTTTTCTCTACATATTCATTTTTTTTTCATAACCTTAATCAAACATTGATTTAAGGAGGGTTGGCCAACCATCTATTAAAATAAAATAAAACTTATTATTTTGATGACAAGGTTGGCCACACAAAAAGAGTAGAGTGAAACATGACATCTCCTTTGTAGCTCTTTATGTAAATTGTTGTGCTTCTTTGCAATTTGCATGTATTTTTTTATTTTTTTAATGATCTACCCTTATCCAGTTAGGTTGGATCTGCTCAAGTTGGTCTCCCTCTTTAGGCTTGATCTGCCCATGCTAATTTGTATTGTCATACAATCATTTAGCAGAACTTACATTGGGTCATGGTAGCCTCTTCTAGCACACCCTCTTTAGTCCACAATTTGACTAGCTGCAAGGAGAACCTCTTTGACCATAAATTATTGTACTTTTGTTGTTATTAAAGGTATAAACGAGTCAAGCTAACTCAATTCAAGCCTAACTCGAGCTCAACTTGTTTGTCAAAATGCAAGTTCGATCTCATGCTCAACTCGTAATGCTGACAACAATCTTGGAGCTCGAGCCAATAATCAAATTATTATGGGAGATCATCGGAGAAAGCATCGATGACTGGAGAAGAAGGGAAAGTGTCATGACAGCTAGCTTGTCGGAGAAGGCGTGAATTTGACCATCAATAAACTAGTTAAGCTGGCTTGCAGGCCGACGAGCCGATGAGCTGAGCCTAGATAAGCTTGAATTTGAGCTCATGGCTTGGTAACTTGACTTGTGAACTCATTAATGAGTCGAGCGAGCACGCGAGCTGACTTGGCTCGCTTACACTTCTACCTTTTATCTTGTCCAAGAACTGGAATTTTTATATCATATATTCACAACATTGCCTACCTTTTATTTTCTCCAAGAACTGGAATTTTTATATCATATATTCACAACATTGCCTACCCTTTATCTACTTGTTATGATGATCTTTTTAGTGTTTGTGGGAAAATGATCAAATGGAAGAATAAAAAATTTATATCATTTTTTATTATGTAGGAAAAAGGATTCTTGTTAAGTTTATTTTCATTTTTTGAATATATTAAGATTCAACAATAATAATGTTGGATCAGGTTGGGGAAGTTTGTTTGTTATTATTTTTTTTTCTAAAACCATACATTAAATAGTTCTATTGAATGAGAAGATGTAGAGCGTGATGCACCTCTACATCTTCCTATTTCATTCTCTCTCTACATCACAAGGATCATTAGAATATAAAATCACGCCCAACTGAGGTTTTAAAGTGGACTAGCCACGGGCTTACTCTTTATGGCCACCCAAGATTGAGTCTATAAAAAAGACTCAATCTAGGGTCTTAATATCTTCATGGGAGGATCTTTCAATCATCTGTTGGTAGTTATCTTGATTTTAAATTTTATAATTTTGGAATGCTTGTTAGTCCTTTAAAATTCAATGGAATTACTTCTTATTACATCACGAAATTTTTTAAGGTTTTAAAACCTTTTCCTCTAATTAGGTCGAGCAAGTCCATCGAGAATGCCAACAAATGTTAAAAGGCTTGAGAACCATTAGGAAGAATGATAGGATGACCTGTGATAATAAATTGATGACCTTTTAAGGAAAGTTCCATCAGCTTCTAACCTTACAACAATTTGGAACTGTGATGAATCGTGGCATCCACCTAACCATACGGGAGCCATGGCATATGCACTTTCATGAAACCATGGTATATGCACCACAAATTCATAGGATAAAAATCCTTAAGATGAAGAGGATATGGAGATGCAGTTTATTTGAAGAAATTTCATATGAGAAATGACTACCATTTGAGGTTCACACCTACCTGACTTGCCGACCTATAAAACAATTGTTGATGTTGAGAAACTCAATGGCTGGATCAAATTTCTTATGACCTTGATTACTTTCAGTTGGTACTACCATGCCTAGAAAATAAATTTCACATGTTGATGCTTTTTAGCCATGCCCTCATGTGGTGGAACACAGAAACATGGAGCCTCAACATGATGAGGATGGTTTGGAGCTATTTCAACATTATTTTGAAGAACAAATTATATGCATAGTTAAGAGAAATTAAAAGAAAAAAACCTAAAACTAATAACATGAAATTCTACATATGAAGGAATTCTATCCCATCAGCTTCTATCTAGATAGGTTGAATCAACCGGTAATCCTATCCATAACACTCTAGTCATATTTTGTAGTTTATGTTTTTTTTTTAAATTTAATGATGTAGAGGTTGGGATGGATGTTTTGCATTTCAATGGTAACATTTTAAATAGTTTTTAAATGCTTGCGGGTCATGAAGACGTGGAAATGATTTTGTTACTTTTTCATTGAGAGAGAGAGGGAAGGAACTAACTCGTCTAATGCCACTTGAAGGCAATGAAACAAATCAAGAGGGGGTGAATAAGGTTATTTTAATATATTGATTTTGGAAATATTCTAAAGGAAATCTTGTGATGAGTAAAATTAACTAATAAAATTCGATCACAATACTATCTAATTCTATTTTCATAAAGTCGTAAAATGGAATGCAAAAATTAAAAGTAGACAATACAAACCAATCTATAGTTGTTTGGCCACCCCAGAAGACCTACATCTACTCTTTAATTCATGTTAAGATTTTTCACTATATCTTCTTTGCAATTATAGGTGGTGAAATCTCTCAACAAACTCTCTTTGATGAGTAATGGCGACACCAAATGCTTCTACTCTAATTCATTCTTTCCCTCTTTCTTCTTATTTTGGCGAATTTACTAAAGTAGAGTTTTCCTAACCTGTCCATTTCATTTAAGCTATAAAGGCACCCCAATTTTCAAGTGACTGTGCATGCGTTCTTCATGCTTTTGGCTTCTCCAATTGTATTAGAATAGTCCCTTCTCATCTAATTTAGGATATCTTTATGAACTTTCATACTTAATAAGGATACCATACCTGCTTCTAATGTACTTGTTATCAAGGAGGTCCTCTGGCTTTGTTTGTTGAATTTCTTTTGGTTTATTAACTCCCATCGTCATTGTTCGTATCTTTATACTGTATTTGCATCTGTTAGTTTTAAATCTCATTTGGCTTATCAACAACAACAAGCTTTTATGCCACTAAGTTGGATCGGCTATATGAATCCTTTTTCTTCATTGTGTTTTATTGAGTATCATATTTTCATTTAATTCTCATTTGACTTATATGAATAATAAAAAGTTGTAGCTTAAAAAAGTGTTTTTAATTAATTTCCTAAATGCTGCTAAAATATGCGAGGAGAATGATATCGAGTTAATAATGATGTTCGTATATTTAATGAATAGATCAGTGATTTTGATGATATTATTGAATTAATTATGATGCTGTGAGTATATTTATTGAAGAGATTAGTGATTTTGATGATACTTGATTAAGAATTCTTTTTATGTTGAATGTTGCATCATTGCTACATTTAAGCCTGAGTTTGATTGGAAGACGATTTCTAGTTCAAAACCACGTTTAATTCTGAGAAAAAAATTGTAACCTCATTATAAATGAGGTGTTATGTGAAAGTTTTAGTTAAATTTGTTATGAGCTTAAAACTTGAATCACTTCCACAACCATATATGAATCCTTTTTCTTCATTGTGTCTTATTGAGTACATATTTTCATTTAATTCTCATTTGATTTTTATTTTTGTGCCAAAAGATTTTTTGTTTATATTTATCATATTAACATCCACATCATATTAACTGTTATTTGTGCTATTTAACGGATTCAACTGTTATGCTTGTTTCTATTTTTTGATTTCTCATGTGATCTACTTTTTGCTGTTTTCTGTTATTTAATTATTCATTTGGAATCGCTATTTTCAAGGGTCACATAATTGATCTTTTTTTCATTGATTGTTGGGTTATCTAAGTTTATACTACCAATTTTTCAAGGGTATACACCAAGCATTCTTTTAGAAATTTTGTGGACATTTTCCTTTTGCTTATATTCAGAATCTAGTTGGTTGTTGATTATGACAAGATTTCAACATAATCTTGTTTGAGTAATTTTCTAGACAATTAAATGTTTGTAATTACCAAACTTGAGATGTGTATTTTTATTTAAATTTTAGTCGGATACTAATTTCTACTTTTTCCAATCGCGTATAATTGGATATTGATTCCTTAAAGTAAGGGCGCAAGGGAAATCTTCTATTTTTGAGGGAAGTATTCTCCTTATTTTGGTATTGACCGAAATTTTTGTATTTGGTGATATTTGTTATTGTTCTTCTTCATCTTTATAATTCAATAGTATGATTAGTTTTTTTTGTATTAATAACTAAGTTTCTGGTTGCAATATGAGTCCTAATCAAGCTGCAAGATTTTCTTATAATTTCATTTGCTTCACATTTAATTTATACGCTCATTAATTATTATTTGATTGATTCTTTTGTATTTTATAGTTTGCATCAGACAAAGACTAGTGCCCATCTTACTTGGTCCTTGAAATCATGATTTCTTCATTTAATTCGCATGACTTTCTATTGTATTATTTAGTTGAATTAGAAACCTTAGATTCTAGACATTTTTCTTCAACTCAGTTTCAGAACTTGAGCTCTTTTAAGTATATCAATTAGAGGCGGGACTAAATTATTTTTGGGTTGATTAAAAGATCATCACTTGATGAAACTTTGACTGCAAATTTTTTTTTCCAAATTGCTAAATAATTAAAATTAAATAAGTGAGAATGTTGTGAAAGTGTCAATTGATATCAATTTGTTCTTCATCATTATTCCATAGAGCCCAACAAGCTGTTAGACTGACACCTAAGTGCAATTTAGTCTTTTATTAGTTATTATTATTTGGTATAAATTGGGCTTATTATGTTTAGGGTCAGGTATGCTATGAGATTGTTATCTTGAGTCTTTGGATTAGGGGCTGGGAGAGATCACCTATTTCTCGAATTGTAGGTGTTAGCTAGGGTTTGGGAGAGATTGACTATCTCTCGGGTGCTTATCCTTTATGCGTTTGACTTGTGTTGCTTGGTGCTATTGAAATAAAATATTTGGTTCTAATTTTTGTGAAAAACTCATTTAGTTCCTATCAAATTGGTATCAGAGTCTTTGAACTCTGGAAGTAATCGTGACGACGTGCAGTGGTCTAAGTCGCGCCTTCATGAAGAACCCACACGATATAGTTGACGCTTGATTTCACATAGCTGAGCAAACGATGGGTTGTGATGTATCGACGACGAGATAGCTCAATTTAACCCAGCAGGGGGATCATGGTGTACAGTGATCGAATCGTTCGATAAAGTCGCGATTCGAGCTAGCAGGGAAGCCAATGAGTATACAGAGTCCTGTCGTTATGATCAAAAATCTTTTTGAGAGTAATGATAGCTAAAAAGATAAATGATTTTGGAGAAAAAATTAGATGAAGAGGTGAGCCAAATTAGACCGGCAGTTTAGGAGTGTTTCTCGTCTATGATGAGGAGATTCACGAACTTGGAAGAAATGATGAAGAAAATAGTGGAATTTCACAAAAACTCATCGTTTCCTGCAACGGAATTGAGCTACACTGTTAGGAGCGGACTCGAGCGACAACACTTGGAAGGAATAATGTGACATTCATACAGCTGGAAAAAGCGTCAGCAAGCGGAATGGGAAAATGTGCGATTTAGGGCTGGGGAAGATCAATTCGAAGTAATTCAGCCCGCAGTTGGGAACCACGTTGGGTGGGAAACCCCGCGCTGGTGTCTTTTGCTACTGCAACTTTTTGAGCAGAAGACGATTCATAAACCTTTGGGGATGGGCGAACCGAGTATGGTTATGGAAGAAGGGAAATCCATTTGAGTCTCGGAAGGGAACCCAACCCCCACTTTATGAGTGAAATGAATTTTGGGAGGACACTCATGCATAAGGAAGCCTATG
>NEWO01000033.1:1357020-1376674 GCA_003013225.1 Phalaenopsis aphrodite | reverse complement strand
AGAGAATGAAAAAATAGAGAAGGTTGTGGTGGTGGAAAAAGGAATACTCTCACTTAGATGTGGCGGAAGTCACATTAAAGTCGGCCGTGGGATTAAAATCAGATCACATTATGAAACTTCGGGAACAGAGCAGAGAGCGGGACATAGTGTGTTGGTAGGTAGTGGGGATGCCCACGACTTTAGGTCTACTCAGGTAGTGAAACAATTGGGGCTTGAGAAGAGTTGGCACGGGAAGTTTTGGAGTCATGATGGGAACGAGATAGGTTGAGAAGAGCAGATGAGTTTGCAAATGACTGATTTTGACATTGCAGAGTATTCAGGTGATGGATGATTTTCTTCTCTTGGATTTAGGGAGCACTGACGTGATATTGAGTATGAAATGGTTGTTGCAATTCTTAGGGGAGGCTAAGATGAATTGAAAACTCTTGATCATGTAGTTTCATGAGGGAGATAAGACGGTGGTGTTTCTTGGTAACCTTAGTTTGCGTAAGATCTTGATGTCAGCAAATACATGGAAGTATTGGCTATGTTGGAGTGTCCACTACCTAGGATCTTGAAGGTGTTGAGAAGATTTCTGGGACTTACGAGATATTGCTGGAAGTTCGTGAAGGTTTGTAATTTGATTGTGTGGTCGTTGATGGAAAAACTAAAGAAGGATAACTTCTAGTGTGGGAAAGCGGCCACCCAGACTTTAAGAAGTTAAATAAGGCCATAACGAGTGTAACGGTGCTGACATTATCAAACTTTAGCCAACCTTTCATTTAAGAGAAGAATGCTTCAGACGATGGATTAGGTCCAATCCTCAACTTCAACTACTCATTACTTATTTTAGTCAATTTCTGACGACGAGAGCAAGTCACAAGTCAGTTTATGAGTGGGAGCCACACATCTCGATCCATCAAAAGTTTTTTTTCTTCCACATTGAGGACAAGTTGCCTTTGTGGGAAGGGGGTGATGTTAGACTGTCACCTATGGGCAATTTAGTCTTTTATTAGTTATTATTGCTTAGTATAAATAGGACTTATTTCGCTTAGGGTTAGGTATGCTATGCGATTTTTGTCTTGAGTCTTAGTATTAGGGTTTTGGAGAGATTGCCTACTTATCGAATTGTAGGTGTTAGGGCTTGGGAAATAGCGCTTGCCTTTTGAATTGTATGTGTTCTATTTGTTATTTCTTGGACTATTACAATTATTTTGCGATTATTATTCCCTAATTTTGTATGTTTCATATTCCAAGCTCTTCTAGGATTGTATAAATATTATGTTAAGTGTTATGAAACACTTAACAAACCCTCCAATTATTGTCAAATATCATCTAAGTAGTGAGTTAAAAGTTTGAAAACCAATCAATTTCATGCGCATGAATTAGAAGTTCACAGTAATGATAATGCTGAATTAATTCACTTGACTGTATGGTTGGGAGTCAAGAAAGTCATCATTGGAGGAACAAGTAAAACATACATTATGGGGTATTTGATACTGAAGTTCATGAAGATTATTTTGATTTATATGATACTTTAATTAAAAAGATTAAAATATAATTGTTTACTTTTGATGGAAAAATAAATAAAAAAGTTTTTTTTGTTGGTTTAGTGGTTGCATATATATATATATATATATATATAGAGAGAGAGAGAGAGAGAGAGAGAGAGAGAGAAATGAGATTTGCAAAATTGAAATTCTTCAAGTGAGCTAAAATGTATTGATCCTGTGAAGAAATAAAGGGAGTGATTGGGTAAAGAACTTACAACTACACAAGTTGAAACGAATAGGTTGTTAAAAAAAAATATTTTTTTTTAACATTTTGAACAATCGCTTTATCAATTTAATTCTTCAGAATAAGGGACAAAACTTATGACTTAAAGTATACAAACAAATTTGAAGAATTTTTGTTGCGTTGTGAGATCATTGAGGATCCTAAAACTACTTGGCTTAAACGTTGTTTGAGATCTAATATTAAGAGAGAGAGAACACATCACGCTCCATCACTTTGCATACATTTCCAACTTTTGTTAGACTTTGAACAAATTCTAAAATATTTTGTTTAAAAGAGTTACTACATATGCTGGAAGTACATTTTATTTATAAAAAAATAAATGCAGTTTGCTGCAAACCACTACATCTATTGGTAGTGAAATCAATGTATATAAAAGCACAAAGAAAGCTTGTTACTACTGCATGTTGATCTACAATTTTTATCAAAAACATGTTTTAAATTTCATGAAATTAATAGCCCTTATGTTAATGAATATCTTAGTAGGAATTTGCATATTAATGAGGGGAATGATATTGAAATTAACGACGATCATGATGTGCATAAATTTAATAAGTGGACTGGTGATTTCAAAGATGCTTTGATTAAGCATTCTTTGAATGTTAAGCCTTGCTTCATTTGCTAAACTCGAAGTTGAATCTGATTAAAATAACTTAGACCTTTTAAAATTATTTTAAGCATGAGAAAATTCATTATAAATTGATACTATTCTTGGGTTCCTAGAAGTTGTTTAGGAAGTGGGTTATATGGGGAGGTAGTTGTGGAATGGTTCGAGAAAGAGGATAGGGGCAGTCGATGATATTTGGAAGAAGGACAAGCGATAAATTTTGTTGTTGGACAACATATTTGAGCTGTTTGGTGGTTGTCCCTGCTTAAAACAACAAGGCGGATGACAACTAGCATTGTGCTGGGAGTGAGAAGGTTCACTACCTGTTTTTGAGCACGTTACAAATACATCATTTGCCAAAGGAAGATGATACATTAGTGAAGCAGAAAATCAGAGACTACGAACTCCGTGATACTCAAAACAAAACAAAAGTCTTCAAAAAAGAAAATTCAACATATAAATAGTCTCTCCTGTAGAGATAAATGTAATTAGAAATGACAAAATAGGAAACAAGCCCAAAAAGGAAAATAATCAAGCTAAAATTGGGAATGAGATGTATTATGTGCTAAAATCATGACTCTCGATCATGTGGTTTTGCGATTCTGAAAGATTGTGGAATCCCGCAATTGCGGTTACCGTGTTTAGATCCCGCAGAAAGTTGGTTGCTCTCGTGTCATTCTCTCTGGATAGGAGAGGCTTTTTCTTCTATGAAAATGCTTGGATCTCACTGTTGGATATTCTTTTCCACAAAATACATGTTGAGATTTCCAAAGTAGTATCTCACCACTCCTATCTGGACATTTGTGTGGGACCACGTTGTTGAGCTGAATTGAATTTTAACAACTAATTATTTCATATAGCCTTCCCAAAATAGTTCAAAATCTTCTCATCTTTGACATATTAGACCTCTCTCATTAGTGACAACTTAGAAGGTAGACTGTATGTTTGAAAATCCCAAAATTCTCCTATCTGGGGTTGTCATGTGTATGGTATGGACTCATCGAACTCATGGCCTCTTTGACAACCAATGCTAATCCTGCTGATGCTCCTCTTAATACCTCCAAAAAGCTAGTTTGTGATATCACATCCTCAAATTCTAGATGAATGCTCATTGTCTTAGGCTCACTACCTTTTAGGGTAACCAATGTTAATTCTGCTAGAGTCTCTATTATGTGCTCAACTTAAATCGCTAACATCTCTCCCTTAGCGGTTGCAAGATGTACTCCTTTCCATTCTCCTCATCTGGGTCTTCACACACTGCTTATTTCACTGCACCATTCGTAGTGATTGATATCATCCTTATGTTTGGGCAATCAGATGCAACGACCTAATACCATGATCCTTGAAACACTTCATGGTTGTGATAGATTTAAGAGTATCAACAACCTCAACCTTTTCTCCATCCTCTATGTGTTTCTCTTTTGGCGGGGTTGGCTTGTTTGCTTCACTAGGTGTACTTTTGATGTCTGAACCTATGTTTGAATCCTGTTTGAAGGGTGGTGTGGACTTGATACTATTATGTTGTCTCACCACCTTTAGGGTTAGAGTTTGGACATCCTGTCATGTCTAATATGGGTTACAGTTGTACCACGTTGCCAATAGACGATTTCAATCCTCTTAGATATCGGGCTATAGTGTTCTCCGCGGGCTCCACTACTTCACTTTTTTAAATAAGCTGCTCGAACTCAGTGTACTCTATAGAAAGGACTTTCTGTTGTAATCGATGAAACCTCAAGAACACATCATGTCTGTAATGTACGCTGCATATCCCTTCTCATCTTGGACTAGAACACATCTTGTCTGTAATGTACGCTGCATCTCCCTGCTCATCTTGAACTAGGTTGTTATTTTACTTGTCTCTCTTGCTGGCGTTGGTGTTTCAAATATTTTCACCATAAAGATACACTCTTATTTAATTTGATGACTGTTAGCTTTACACTTGATGTTGTCCTTGTATTGAAAGACCCATTTCACTGTCTGGAGCCACTCAATGAACTCGTCTGGATCCATGTGACAGTCAAGATTTGGTGGATCCATCTTTACTCTAAAATCCTAGCTCCTTCTCCGATATTCCATGCTAAATCTTCGGGGTGGTATTGATTCTTTATAATTGAAAATTACCTGATGGAAGGGATTCACTTCATTCTCTTAATCCGATGAATCATCGTTGTGGCTATGGGTGGCCTTTCCGGGTTGTCTCCTCTCAAAGTCGTCAAGTCTTTCTTGTAATTGAAGAATTTCTTGCTGCATATCCTCCATATTAAGAACCCACACACCTCATTGCTGATTTCTCTTAGGCAATATTGTGTCATTTAATCTCGATCAAGGTTTCAATGTGTGTAAGGTTGTAGATAAAATGTTGATCGAAGTTTAGGGTTTTAGTATTAGGCGTCCGGACAGATTTTTAGTAGACGTAGGAGGGTTGAATTTTTAATTTTTTTTAAGAGGATTAGGAATGAATAGGCTATGTTAGGGATAAATATATATGTATGTATATATATATATATATATATATATATGTATGTATGTATGTATGTATGTATGTATACATACATACATACATACATATATATATATATATATATATATATATATATATATATATATAAGAAAAAATAAACCCAGAGGTAATTTTATTTCATCAAATCAAAAGGTGTATTTCTGTGGAGACTATACATACATACATATAGTAAGACTCACGAAGTACTAAAGTGGTATGAACAACAAGAAGTTTTACCACCTGTTTTTGAGCAAGATACAAACACGCCACTTGCAAAATGAAGATATAATACTCCTAGAGCAGGAAATCAGTGATCACACTTTTCATAATCCTCAAAACAAAACAAAACTTCTTAAAACATAAAAGCCAACATATAAATAGTCTCCCCCAGAAATACATTTAATTAGAATTAACATAATAGAAAAAATCTCAAAATAAATGAAAAGAATTAAGCTGAAATTGGGAGCGAGATATATTTTGTGCTAAAATCGCGACTCTCGATATTTGAATTTTGTGATTCTGATAGATTGCGGAATCCCACAATCGAAGGTGTCGCGTTTCGATTCCACGGAACGGTTGCCTCTCATGCTTTATAAACAGTGGGGGTTATATTAACATTATTGCAAAATTTGTTTTCATCATATGAGTTATTGGATGGCGTTAGCAGATAAGGCTGCTATTTATGTGGCAAGTATATTTAGTTCCCATTCAATTTATCATCTATTCTGATAAAATTTATTGTGGTGTACTTATGAATGCTGCAGATGTTCTTCTAGGTCGGTCATTTTATGTGGTTTAGATCTTATTTGTTTGGGATATCTAATAGTAACTGGCAGATAATTGAAAGAGTAATTTTAAAATCTACAAAAACTAAGGGTCTATTTGGGGCAATTGCAACTTATCCAGCTTATACAGATAAACAACTTATCCTGATAAGCTGGTGATCAACAGCTGATCCAGATAAGTTAGCTGACTGTTTGGTTTGTGCGTTTGAAAAACAACTGATTTGCAACTGTTTCTGAATAAATTACAATTCTGCCCTTTAACGAATAAGTGTATAGCTGTTTGGTTTGTGTGTTTGGAAAAAAACTAATTTGTAATTTTTTCTGGATAAATGACCATTCAGTCATTATGCAGTTGTGTTGTTTGCAACAAAATTTATTATGACTATATGTTTGATGGTTTAGAACAAGAAAAAAATATTTCATAACAATACAAAAAAAATACACATCACTTAATAGTGAGTATAAAAAAAACTAAAAAAATAAAATACATATTAAAATTACAAAAAAAATATGATAATATTTAATTTAAAATGCAGAAGAAGCATGTCCCGAACAACGTTGTCCGAGGATGTTCAGCGTATGTCACATAAAAAATGGATGCTAACAAGTATTATTTAGCTAACAATTAAGCTTCGTGATTGTCATTAATTCCATCTTGATGAAAATTAATAATGAAAACCCATCGAAATGAAAATGTACGCAGGTATTGCATTGTGAGCTATGAATTCAATGCAACCGAAGGGCATTGAATTTCCGTAAGAATTTTGTCACTGCAAATTACAATGCATGGTGTTTAGAACCCCTAAAGAAGATAATATGGAAGATTATTTTGCAGATGTCCTAAAGTAAGACCGAACGCGAGTGTAAATACTTCAAGTGGATTGATGAAAGGGATAATGCAACTTCTGATAAAGAATACACCGACATAAAATATTTTGAGGATTTAACTAAGAGATATTTTAGGGAATTAAAATTTCTCATTAAATTTCTGATACCCTTCCATGCTTTAATTGTTGTAGTTATTTTGTTCGTATTTACGTTTCTTATGCTGTCGATGTATTAAAATCATGAAGGTAAAATGTTGAAGTTGTAATAGTTACGTGTTGTTGGGTCAATCAAAAAAATGATGTTTTGGATTTATTGTAGTGAGCATCTTGAGATGTTTGTTGCTCATTATATGTATAATGGATAAACAGTTCTCATTTCTTTGCCAACATCCCCTTGTTATTATAGATGATCCCAGAATGCTAACTTTCTTGAAGTCTATTAGTAAACAGTTCTCATTTTTTTGCCCACATCCCCTTGAACTTGAACAGTGGTTTAAGATAAATTCTGGGAATTGAAATAATGAAGAAAAAACAATTCTAAACTATAAAATGAAGAAGATGAACGTTCTTAAGATATTTTTCATTTATAGTGGAGCAGCATACCGCTCAAAAATTCAGCATTTGTCATACCCAAAGGATTTCATGCTTTAATCAGCTTAACATTTACTGAAACTGGATTTACAGAATACTCAAATTTACATACACACCACACAGTTCTTATGTATATACGTATCTAACGCTTAAAAGTTTGATATGAAATTTATAAAATTGGTTTCCTGAGTCGCTGCTTCCAACAATGGCAGCACTTCAACTAAAGTGAAGCTAAGAACTTAATATCAAATTGCAACAGGATGCAATCAAAGTCGCTTTTACACATGAGCAAACCATTATCACGCTATAGTGTCAGTTTTTAACCGGCATATAATATTTGATACTCTTCTTTTTGGCAGGTGGCTTGCATTGACATCTAGCAAATAATCTTTTTTTTTTTTTTTCCCTCCAACTCAAAATGAAGATTCAACATATTTTCTTTAATCTTCATAGTTCTTTGTTTACCCCCATCATATTTCTTCCTCTCTAGGATCTTGACTTGAGTCCAATATCCACCAAATTTAAAAGTTACAAGCAAGTGCGCATTAATATCAGGTTGTTTATCCAAAATTTGAAATGATGACCAGTGCATTGCAATAAATAAAACGTAGGTTAAAAAACTAATAAAATATTTCAATGATTATCTTTGGGTAAAAAAATAATTTCACGAAAAAGCTTCCTCATTCTCTCCATATTCATATCCATGCTCCATGTTCATGTCCTTGAGTTGAAAAAGTGATGAAATATCCTTTACAACCTTATGATACAATTTAACTGCAAAAGAATTTTCATGCATCATGAACTACAACAATACGAGTTAGTATTTTGTGTGACCATATATTTATATAATTTCATTTGAGGTAGGGTTGAATTAAAAAAATTTTCATATCATCATAAATTACAACCACAAAACTTTTTAATTTCTTATTAGCTGCTCTCCACTCCCTCTTCAATCAAACATAGTGACCTTCTGTTATTCCTAACATTTCAGAATCAACAGCCATTAATGTTGGAAAATGTGTGTAAAAATCCTTTTATTTCTAATGAGGAGAAGAGCAGAATCAGGAAAATAGGTACAGGAAATTCAACTTGTAAAAATCCATTTATTCCTATAAATAAGCATTTCATTCAGTTTTTCTGTCCTAGCAGGAAATTGTTATTTGCAAATATCATGTTTCATGGATAAAGAGTATTAATAATTAGGAAGATTTACATACATACCAGCCACATCCTATGTATTTACATATCTATCACTTCAACTTCAATTTCTACATACATGCCACCGTACCTATTAAGAAATGATGCTATTTATCTTTTCGTTTTTTTACCAGTAACAAGAATTCTGCCATTTTTTGCTTGTGATATCCTAAGTTTTTCTAATTTTGTTCATCCTGCTATCTTGTGTTTTCCATCCTTTTTAGCTCATTGATGGTGAACATAACTTCATCAAGGATTTGTGGAAACAATTCTAAATTCCTATAACCTGAGACCCCGCCAATATTTCTATAAAATGGATGTATATGATTCTCAAATATTCACAGATAAAAGAAGAATGAACATCCTCTCTAGTTCGGCCACTAGGGAATATGCTATTAACGAGCTTTGCTTTATAAATCCTTCGATTATTTATTTGAATCTGCCCTTTTAAATCCTTCTCTGTTCATTCCGGTTAATAGTTCAGCTCCAAAACGATTCACCTAAAACTTATCGATCTTTTAAATTCTTTGATTACCTATTTGAATATGCTCTTTTACCCTTATAAATGTATGTATAAAGGAGGGGCTAAAAATGACTTATTGTGCTTAGGAAGAGATCGATTCTATGATGTGTCCGCAGCAGTCGGAGTGAGGAAGAAAGAGAGATTTGGCGAGGGCCCGAAGTTGTCCGATGGAGGAAGGGAGTGTAGCGGGCGACGGAGGGAGGAAGGGTGCTGTTTTGGCGAGCTTAGGACGAGGATGCGAATGAGGGGATATGAAGAGGTTACTCCTCTGTCGAGAAAAATTACCGAAGAAGAGGGAGGAGCGGCTAGGGGAGAGGATGCGGACGAGGGGAAGGGAGATAGAAACGAGGGTACTGGAATCATATGATGCGAACAAAACACGGCCCGCGGGGATCATCCTGTGGGCGGCGTGTTTAACAAATAGAAAACGTTGTTTTTGGATAAGTTGGTAAAACGCGCGAAGCAAACGATCTGACGGCGTTTTCAAAACGCCGTCTGCAGTTATAAACTGTCCCAAATAGGCCCTAAGTGTAATTATGTGCCATCTTCAAAATAATCTTGTGCTTCCAGTGAATTAAAAGTCTTTACATATTTTGAGCCTACCTTCATTTGAAAACGAGAGTTTAGAGGAGATATTGTTTACTTTCTAATGGTTATTGAATTGAAAAATGTGCCTCAAAATATGAGAAGTACTAAAGATATTAGGCAAAAAAATAGTGGCGTGATGATCTTAATACATTGCTCCAAGGATATGCAACATGCCCTTGATTTAATTTCTTAATTATTATTGTCTAACATACCATATTAGAGAATTCTTCCAACTAAACATGCTAAACTTAAAAATCAATTTGGTATATTTCTTGAGTAAAAATTTAATGGAAAAATTTGGTGTTTGCTGATATTCTTTTACTAAATCTTAAGAAAGATCGTATGGAGGAAAAGTTAATTTATTGTTTATTGTCTTTTGAATTGAAAGATTATGTTTTACCTCAAATGTGAGTATGCCCGAGGATGTTGCTCAAGTATTGTTTGATTTTATAGATATCTATCCTACCTAATAAATTTTCATCATTTAGGGTTATATAGCACATGTCATTGATTTAATTTTTGGATTTTTATAGTCAAACTTTACATATTGTAGGATAATTTAACAGAACATGTTGAGGTTAGAAAACAACTAATGTATTTTTTTAAGAAAAGGGTTTGTAAGACAAGTTATGAGTTCTTGCATAGTTTCGATTATTGAATCCTAAGATAATAATTGAAACATGTTTGTTGATAATCAATGAAATTATTAAATTTATCATAAAATATCCCTTTCTTATTCCTCTATTGAATGATATGATGGACACGATGGTCTTGAGTTGGTGATCTTTTCTAAAGTTAATTTGTTGGTGATCTTTTCTAATGTTAATTTGAAAAGTGATTATGATGGGTGGAAAAATAGCCTTCAAAATCGAATTGGTGTCTTTTGAATTACTAATTCACCTAGTATGCTAGTTTTTATCTGGATTATGAATCATGTTTTATAATCTTTTATTAGAAAAGTTTCTTATTGTGCACTTTGATGATATTTTGAATATTGTTCAATATCAAAAATAAAAGTTCACTATTTGTGCATCTTAAGCTTAAAAGTTATATTTGACTTTGAAGAAATATTATTTTGTATTAAAATCCTCTATCATTTTTGTTGTTGATCAAAATTGAGCTAAAGTTATTAATAAGTGGTTTAACACCTATGAGATTCAGAGCTCTCATGATTTGGACACTTTATACAGGTTATTCAATTAAAGATTTAGTACTGCGTGACATTAATTGCAAGTTGTTCTAAGAAATGGGCTTTAAATGTTCAAAATTTGCTAATCATGTTTTTATGGAAATTAAGAAGAGATGTATGAATGCATCAATGATTAAGTTGCTGAATTTTAACAACTTGTTTGAGGTTACTTGAATGAGATTGAGTAGAAGTATTCAAATTATATTATGGCAATTTATTTATTGTCTAAGCACTTCATTATCAGGGACATTACTTGTTGCTTGAAGAATTTGCCTTTATTATGACCACCAAGGTTTCAAATATTTGTGTTCACAAAAAAATTATGACATGGACATGCAAATTAAGTTGTGTTTATAGGAAAACAGTTTTTTCTTTAAACATTGTGTTGTAGTTGAAAATAAGATTGTTGATGCTTTTATGTAAAATTGATGTTAGTTCGCATACACTGAAGATTAAGTTGATCTTAGTTTTGATTATATTAAAGATGAATATACCACTTGAAATTACTTTAGTGAGATATATTAGGACCTTGATGACAATTTATTATTTTTTAATATTTCGTACTTAAAGATGATTATTTATTTAAGCAGGGAACATATTAGCATTCTTGATTTTTTTTGAGGGACTTTCTTGTATTAGAATCGTATATTGTTGGTTCTATAAGACATTTTGATATGGATACGCCTAGAGACATGATAAGGAATAAACATTCCTGGTCTTGCTTGAAAAGAGACGTTGCTCATATATTTAACAATACATAACTTGTCAAGCAACCAAGGGGATTAAAACTAATATTAGACTTTATATTTCTTTGCCAATTGTATAAGCCGTGTGAGGATATCGTGTTCATCTTTATTTAAGGACTACCATGGACTTTAAGGGAATAAAATACTATTTTTGTAGTGCTAGATTTGTCTTCCCTAAAAAGCCACATTTCATTCCATCCCATAGAAAAACATTGCCGATACTTCTCACATTGCTAAATTATATTTCAATGAACTAGTGTTGCATGTATTGCTTTCCATTGTGTTTGACAAGGATTGGAAATTCATGAGTTATATTTGGACAATTCTTTGAAAACGAGAAAGCGCAATAAAAATTTTTTTCCTTTATATCACTCTCAAATTGATGGGCAAAGTGAGATATCTAATAAGAGTTTTGATGTTATGTTGAGCTTTTGATTGAAAAAATGCGTTTGATTGGGATATGTATGATAATTCATATGTTAGTAAATCCACAAGCATAAGTGATACCAGAGTTAGCCTAAACCACAATAGGAAATGCAATATTATTACTAAAGCAAATAAATGGTTACAACTAAATACACTTGGAATTGAAATTTTAAATGCTTTTAAGTTATATCTATGCTAATTATTATTTTACATGCAATTAAATGTTTATGATATATTTTAATTAATATTTATTTCTTGTTCATGAGTCCTTTGCATGTAGTGTAAGTCTGGACTTAAAACAATTTTCAGTAATGATATTGAAGATCTGAAACGCTAGACTTGGATTAAGTTGAACAAAACTTTATACTTGATTTCCAATTAGTTTTTTTTTGTGTGTTGATGTCCATATAATCAAAGATCCAAACTGGTTTGACACACAGTTTCATTATTAGCATGATTGCTAATTTATGAGTAGCCTGCAACTTGTTGGACTCTTCACAAATCATATTTAGATGACCGAACACATATTTGAAATCGTAAAATCAAGAAGAGTCGCTAGAGTCGCAAGGGCTCATATGAGCAATATTGAGAAACATCTTGGAATCTTTAGGAAGTCCTAGAAAAGCTCTAGAACTTCTTAAAACATTCTGAAAGCCTTCGAAAAGGATGCTGAAATCCTCCAGGATCAGCAACGTGTTCATTAATTAGTTTCTGTAGCAAAACATTTACGACTTGGTTTGAGGATTTCCGATCTTCAAAGTTGTATTGTCAAGCGGAACCCTGATGAAAGGTTTTGATCCAATTCATTTTGTTTCACTGTCACTGCTGCTTTTTTGACTCCCTTAGAACCATAGTTATTAATTCTTGTTGCCATTTTCCTTATTGTGGTTGCAGTTCTACACATTTCTTGAAACAACTCTGGTTACCATGTCACTTTTGCCACATTTTATTGCCTTCTTCAACGATGGAGAGATTCCAGGAACACCTGGAATGCTAGCAACCACTTTCCTGACATTTGGTAAGTTTGGCTTGACCGTAAAATTAGCAGGTTGCCTTGAACAAGCTAAAAATTAATAGTTTTTCTTTTCTATATTTGCTAGTTTTGAACTTGGCTTTTGCACTGAGTGTTCTGGGCTTTCTGATCATGCATATATCCCTGGTGATGGGGAATACAACAACAATAGAGGTTAGTGCTTGTCATTTCTTTTTGGAAGATTTACATACATACCATTCAATTCCTATGTATTTACATATCTAATTACACCTAAACTTCATTTTTTTCATATATACCACCTTATTAAAAGTTAAAATAGTGGTATACTTCTTAAAGTTTAAAGTGGCATTTTTGATGTGATATGAAAGATTTGGGTGGTGCAAATGTATGCAAACGAAGTTTGTGTTGGATATGCATATACACAAGAATTGGCTGGTACATATGTAAATGTGCCTTTTTAAATACCCTTCCGGTTTAATTTAAGCTTTTAAAGTAGTTTGAATATTTCCTCTATATTATCAGGCATATGAAAAGAAAACTACTCCAAAATGGAGGTATGATTTGGGAAGAAGGAGGAATTTTGAGCAGGTTTGTACTCGTAGTTATTTTTTTTATTCGTGGAATTGAAATGAAGGTGTCATGAGCTCAAAGTTATACTTGTTATGAAAAGTGACTCTTACTAACCTTTTTGGCGCTCAACTTGGTATTATAAAGTGCTAGGAAGATGAATTCTGAAATCATAATGCTACGACTTAGAGGTTATTTGATTGGAAGGATTTGCAGTGTACTATAATTATTTTACATGGATTTTAGGAAATTATGTTTTTGGCATGACGAATTACAAATACAATGTAAAGTATGAATGAATTTGAAGTTTACATCTTAGTTCATTTTGATTGAATTTAAAATTCAACCGATTTGACCGAATTTGATTTACACTGTAAAATTCAGTTGGTAAGCCGCCCGCACGCCTCCACTGCCACCCTCCTTTGCCGCACCCTGTCGCCGCCTGCTTGCCCGCATGCCTGCTGCAGCCCGCCGCCGCTGCCATAACTGACCACTTGTCGCCGGTATTTTGCCGCTGACAGTGCACTTTCGCTGGACAAAAAAATATATTTTGAAATACAATATTTTCTGATATGCGTCAAATCAAACAAAAAAAAAGTTAAAATTAATTGTTTATTTTACAGTGAACCAAACAATCTTAAAGTATTTCAGACACATTGTAATCAAGCTTACTTTTCAAATCTTCTATATTGCAGTTCTTTTTCAGCAAACTAAAAAACCCCTTAAATATTATGATTTGCATCATGATCGATGGTTTTAACTTTCGTTGGCATGTTCTTTTCCTTCGGCTATGTATTGATTCCTCTTGCAAGTTGCTTCATGCCTTCTGAGTATGGTGAAAAATTCACTTTTCCTTTCTTTTCTTTAGGGCATTTACATTTATAGAACACAATTTTTTGTATTTATATATCTCACACCTATACTTTCATATTTGCATGCATAGCACTCAATCTTAATATCACATCAAAAATAGTAATGTTACTCCTTTTTAAAAGTGAAATACACCTTTTCATGCATAGGATTAGAGCAACAACGTTATATCTATGTATTTATGAAAGTTTAGGTGTGAGAGATATAAATACATAAGAATTATGTGCTAGGTATTTATATTTCCCTTTTTTTGTCTTTCTTATTCTCTTCTTGTTATTTGAATGCCTTTATTGTCATGGGGGTAGCATTTTTATGATGTACATGAGTCAAAATTTTGCAATTTGAAATGAAATATCAAGGATTCATAATTTTGTGAAGTTGTTATATGTCCTATATTTCAAATATCAATTCATCTTGATTTTCCTTTCATTCCTAAGTGAGATTTTTCTTTTCTGATACCGGCAAAGGGGGTATGAGAGTGGAATTTCAGCAAAGCAGGAATCAAGAATTGCTGAGAAGAATTCTGAAGGCAAAGAGCAATAAAAAGAAAATTTTTGATATAAAGGAAGCACATGAATACACACAACAAGACACCACATGGGCTGCCAACTTCAGGATACAGCTGCAAGAAAGATGAACGGGTAACCCAACCTTCCCAAAAGAAAGATACTCACAATTCTAAAATTAAAATCTGCCCCTATCTACAAAACAATCCCTAGTTATAAATTATAAGTACTAAGATCCCTATTATTACAAGTTTTCAATCCAAACAGAAAAACTCAAAAATATAACTAAAACTTTAAAATTGAACTTTCACATAATGTGGACAACACTAGTACTGATGCTCCCGCGTCATTCTCCCGGGGTTGGAAAATATTAGACTTGGGTCTCCAATTCTGACTAAGAGACATTGAAAATGATGGAGTCTTTCTAATCCTCAGGTAGACTAAGATCAGTGATCCAAACATATGTCCTCGCTACGACATTAACTGGATCAAAACAATTATGGAAATGTGCAACTTTGTCTGCCATTCGAGATTCATCATTACACATTTAACTTTCACATGCTTACCATATGATATTCATGCAGCCTAAAACCCTTGGGCTTTAGCTCTTTTACAAGCAACTGTAAAAACCAATGGCTCTGCATCCAGTTCCATACACAATCATGTCCTGTGATCACCACCAAATCCCTCTTTGGAGTCCTGATCCCCCCAGACTTACAGTAAAGTGGTTCTTTAACATGCCCAATATCTCTTATTGCATCGATACCAAATCCTTTGTCGCCATCATTCCAAAGATAATTGCGTCAAGAGCTGAATTATTTGCATCAACAACGTTAAATTCGGATTTGGCTGTATTTTGTGTAGTTGCACTTGCAACTGTAGCTTCTTGATAAAAAAATTATCAATTCCATTTGTGCAAATACACTTAGAGACCATCTTCTTGCCATCATTATCATTTTGATCCTCAACAACAAAGCCTTAATCCCACTACGTGTGGTCGGCTACATGAATCATTTTTCTCCATTGTGTCCTATTTAGTGTCATATTTTTATTTAGTTCTAGTAAATTATGATCATTTTTTATACAATAAGCCCAAGTCTTCCTAGGTCTACCTTTGCCTTTGTTAACACAAGTCGATTCTAAAACATCTAATCTCCTAATCGGATCATTATCATTTTGATCATTCAATGATAATTTGGACTGCTTAGAGATTAAAGAATTATATACTTCACTAGTGACAGACTGTTGTTCTCAGTGAATTCCACCCGACCATGAATCCAAACGTCCTTGCATGAACTTTTCACTCTAGGACTTCCAACGCATTTTTCCTTGTCATAAACGGGCTAGTTATATACAGGCGTCCACGATGATTCTGATACTGGACCTTCAAATCCATTGAAATTTGAGGATTCTTGATGAAATGGGTTTTCATGTTCTTCCTTAACAATTTTATCTTCTTCCTTAAAAATTTTATCTTTTTGATCCACATTATGCTCTTCCAATTTTTGTTGATCAAGAACAACTATTCTTTCTTGAAGATACGGGATCTCCCGTTATAAACCTTCCATAATGAGTTCTTGATTCTGTCTTGCAATATTTCTTCATAGTGGCATGTTTCATAGGAAAATCACAGTTAGAAATAAGGAAATCGTCAATAATAGCAGCACTGTGGACAATCTGGACAGCAAACAAAAGAAAGGCTAGTGAGCCCAGGAAAGAAAACAAAAATATTGTGTTTGAAGGAAAGGAAGGACGGGATGAAAGAGCAGTCGAGAGGAAAGATTGTAGAAAACCCCAGCCATGAAGAACAACGGGGCAGAAAACTGCATCTTTCTTGAACTTCTGAAAACTGCCTCTTTCAGAAACTGGAAGTCAACAGGGAAGAAGCAAGAAGATAGAAGATTTGTCGATTTCAAGAATCATTGAGAAGATAGGTTCAGCAGCCCACCGAGAAGATTAGAGGATCTTGACAAGATTGGGATCAAGAAGCCAAAGCTTTGATATCAAAATGATACAAACAAAGGGGTGTGGGCGTAGAATTTCAGCAAAACAACAATCAAGAATCGCTGAGAAGAATTCTGAAGGCAACAACAAAAAGAATGTTATTGATGTAAAGAAGGCACAAGAATACATACAAGGCACCACTTGGGCTGCCAATTCTAGGATTTAGTTTCAAGGAAGATAAACGGGTAGCCCAACCTTCCTCAAAAGAAAGAAACTCATAATTCTAAGATTAAAATTTATCCCTATACACAAAACAGCCCCTATTTATAAGTACCAAGATCCCTTTATTACAGGTTTGCCATCCAAATAGAAAAATTAATAAAAATAGAATTATAACATAAAAACTGAACTGTAAAATGATTTGGACAACACTAGCTCTGACTCTCTCACATCAATTTCTGCTTTGAAGCTCTTCTTATGCATGTTCTTTAGGGTTCATCTATAGGGGTTTACATGATCCAATCTTAAATGAGCTTGCCATGTGTTTGTGTTCGGGTTCTTAGAAATTTTTGTTTGAAATTGGTGTTTGGCTTGTTTGCCTTCGAGCTAAACACGAACTATTTCCAAATTGATAATAATAATTATAATAATAATAATAACTAGTGTAATGACAAGTGAGCTGCCATAGGGCATGACTAGGCAACATTTTAAGTGAAGGTTTACTTCATTTTTACGGATTATATCCTAACGGCCCATTGGCAGTGATCGCAATTTTATTTACAAGTAGTTGTAATACTGTTGTGTAAAAACCATTTTTTTTTTAAACGTATGGAGCTTTTTCGTTTTGAATATTTCCTACATCCATACTCTCAACAGATTTAGTTGTAAAAGTTGCTTTCCATTACAAAAAATTTTGTAACGTGACGAAAGCTATAGTTAGATTACTGTCACAGATGTTTATACAAATCTTCCAAAAAAAAAACAAAAAAAACAAAAACCCAATCGCACCCGTACTCTTTTGTTCGTTTCACCTAACATTAATTGAACAGGTGTTTGGGCTTGACAAGAAGTACTGGTTCATCCCAACCTACTCAGACGATGAATTGAGACGGATTCCGGCGCTGCAAGGCCTTGAATACCCAACGAAACCAGAGCTAGATGCTCAGGATTTATGAAAAACAATCATTTTTGCAGTCTGGCTATATTTAGGGAAGATCCCCAGCTTGGCTTTCTACGATCAACATTAAACACCTGGAGAGTTATAGTTTTAACCCCCATTTTAATCATCAGAAGCAGCAAGAGAAGGAAGTAGTGCTGTAATATAAGGATGAAGAAGAGGCCATTTTTTTCTAATTGTGTTAACATTTATAGTATACTGTGTAGAATTTGTTCTGATTGTGAAGGGATGGGTTGAGAGTGTTGTTTGTGTAGGTGCTAATGTATCCAGCTGCTATTTGTCTGGTGCTGATGTGCTTATGGTTTCAGTAAGCTGTAAAATAGATGTTTTTAAAACATCTTAGCTTTAGGGCTCATTCATTTAAGACCGTGGATTACTATTTTTCTTAAGTTAGACTAAATTGTTCCACGTAAGAGATAATTCTAAATTCTTAAGTGGCATCTGCACATATTTTCTTGGTTCTGAGAACATCAGAGATATCTTTTTAAAAGCTAACTAGTGGTTTGTATCCATGAAGTAGCTGTTGCATCTTTTTGGTAGTTAATAAAAGCTTAAATTTTACTTACAATGAGTTATAAAAATTTCATTCGAGAAAAATCTTCCTTGTTTCTCTTTTTTCCCTTTTCTTCTCATTTTAATTTCTTTTTGAATTTTGTTGAGTGTTAAGAGTAAGACAGTACTTGGAGCTAAAGAATTTTTATGGTTTGGTCATATTAAACGACGACCGTTTGGTGATTTGGTTAGGGGAATAGATGTTTTAGATTCGTTTATGTTAAGAAATGTAGAGGTAGACGCAAAGTGGTTTGGTTATATTGCATCAAAAATGATCTTAATGAAGTCTAATCAAATGAAAATATGATAATGGGACACGATGGAGAAATATATTCGATCCCATTTGGTGGGATAAAAGCTAGTTGTTGTCGTTGTTATTTTGGTTGTATTTATTAAATAAACAATATAAAATATAAAAGCTTGAAAATATATGTTTTATTTATGCATGTAAATTTTGTAAAACATTTCAATGCAATCCATAGAATTTCCTTAATTTTAAAACAAATTATAAAAATGAACAAAGGCATACTTTAATTAAATTAAAAGCATTTAAAAAAAAAATTCATTTTTGTTCGCTTGAAAATGTAACAATATGAATAATTTTCTTAGAAAAAATAAGTATTATTAGTTATGATCTAAATTAAGATTAAACTCTAAATTGATGATTTATTATGATCATATTTAAATTTAAAAAATAAGTTTGGTAATAATTTTTATGAGATGAATTAATTTTTTTTGTTGAGTGCGTATAAATAAAATATAATTGTTACTAGTCAATTTTTTAATGTTAAATAAATATTATTTTAAAACGTTAATCCCAAATGCTCGTTCTAATATATATATATATATAAAAGAAAAGTTACATATAATGACTATATAAGTTGTAATATTGATGATATGATATAGATGGGTTTTAACGTTTTTTGAAGAGCTTGTTCCAAAATATGTTGGTAGTAAAATTTATTCATTTCGTGTTTCTAGCAAGCTAAGAATAGCAATGCTGAAGACAAAAATTATTCAGTCATTAAATTATGATAGCTTGAACTTCAGGGTGAATATGATGTGTCGTTGTCTTATAGACGATAGATTTATTGCAACCCATGTTAATGATGATGAGATTACATTAATCATTTTAAAGATGACATGTAGCAAGCCATAGATTATTAGTGCTGAACTTTCTTCTCTACCCTTGATGAACCAAATTATGCTAGCACAACAGTTCAATGTAGAGTTTCGACATCAATAGCACTTGAGTTTCGACATCAATAGCACTTGAGAACATATTAGGAAGC
>NEWO01000033.1:1311941-1339393 GCA_003013225.1 Phalaenopsis aphrodite | reverse complement strand
TATATATATATATATATATATATATATATATATATATATATATATATATATATATATATATATATATGTTTGAAAATTGAGAGTGATTATACAATAATAAGCTTGTAGCTTCTGGTAAAGCTTCTGAAATCTTCTAAGAAGCATCATAGGGTCATGACTTTATGTATGAAAGTATATATTTTATTTTTAAAATGTTATAAAAAATGATATTTTTGGTATAGAATTAAAAATTTGAAATTTATGCATGTAATTATAAATATTTAAATGTTAGGTATGTAGATAGATAAGAATTGTGTGATGCATCTGTAAAGGGCCTAATTTTGTAGAGGAAATCTGGCTCAAAATTTTAATTCTTGCACGGCATTCCTGCCACCATATTTTCAATAAACTACTCCAAAGTCAATGTTATTACTTTAGCAAAAAGGACAGAACTTTTCTGTACCCTAAAAGTTCAACTAAGTAGAAGTGATCGTATTGGACAAGAGCCTAATGCCATATTCATGCAGGAAGCTACCAGCACACAGATGTAATATAACTAGTAGAAAGAGAGATCAAGATTTTTCATGCCATATTCATGCAGGAAGGTCCCAGCACACAGATGTAATATAACAAGTAGTAGGAAGAGAGATCATGATTTTTATGTGGAAAAATACTGAAAAGAGAAAAATCTCAGGGCTTAGCCCAATCAAATTGGACCCACTATGTTAATGTAAATACATGTTTATTCTTCTCTTGAATTAACAATGGAATTACATTGTTGTTAATCACAAATGTACAATATTAGTTCAGTCTAATAGTCGTAATTAGGCTATAACAAATGTAGTTTCTAGACATATTTGGAATAGTGGGTTGCAAAGACCATAACTAATTGTTGCAAAGGCAGTAGTCTGTTATAAAAATTGTTGTCAGTGGTTACAATAACGTCGGTTGGTCATAAAGATCATAGTTGGATGATAAAATAGTAGTTGGTCGCATGTGCTGTAGTTGGTCACATATATTATATTTGGTATTTTTTGTAGTGTAAATTGGTCATAGATGCCATAATTGGAAGCTACGGTAGCTGTTAATCACAACGGCCATAGTTGGTAGCTACAGTAATGTTAGTTGGTCATAAATGTCATAGTTAGTAGCTCCGGGAACCTTAGTTGGGCACATAAGTTGTAATTGAAAGTTGCAGTAACAGTTAACCACATAGACTGTAGTTATTACATAGGTTGTAGATGGTAGTAGCAATATCATCACTTGGCTATAAATGCCTTAATTCAAAATTATAGTAGGAGTTAGTCACATAGATCGTAATTGATAGTTGTAGTAGTATTAGTTGTCCACAGTGGCCGCAGTTGAAAGCTAAAGTAGCAATTATTCACATAGGTCAAAGTTGGTCTTATATGTTGTAGTTGGCAGTTGTAGCAGCATCAACTGCCATAGAGGTTGTAGTTGGAAGCTGTGGTTGCAGTTAGCCACATATATCGTAATTGGTAGTTGCAGTAGTATTAGTTAGCCGCATATGTTGTAGTTAGAAGCTGCAATAAAAAATATCCACATAAGTCTTAGTTGTTCAAATAAGTCATATTTGGTAGTTATAGCAACATCAATTAGTCATGGAGGGTATAGTTGGAAGCTACAGTAGTAGTTAGTGACATAAGTCATAGTTGGTAGATGCAGCAATGTCAGTTGGTTATAGATGTTGTAGTTGCAATCTATAGTAGCAGTTAGCCACATAGGTCTTAGTTAGTCAACATAGGTCATAATTGGCAACTCCAGTTACGTTCATTGGCCCCAAAGGCTATTTTGGGAAGCTGCGGAGTAACTGACCACATAGACAGTAGTTGATAGCTGCAAGAGCGTCGGTTAACCACATAGATTAAATCAGGAAGCTGCAATAGTAACTGACCGCATATGTCATAATTGCTAGATACAAGAGCGTTAGTAAGCCATAGAGGTCGTAGTGGGAAGTTGCAGTAGTAACTGACCATATATGTCATGGTTGGTAGTTGTAAGAGCATAATAAGTCAACTGCAGAGGGAATAATGGGAAATTGTAGTAATAACTGGCCACTTATGTTGTAGGTAATAGAAGTTAGCCACATAAGTCAACTGCAGAGGGCATAACATCAGTTGGCCACATACGACTTAGTGTAAAGCTGCAGTATTAACTTGCCACATAGGCCGTAGTTGGTAGCTGCAAGAGCATCAGTCGGCCATAAAGATCGTAATGGGAAACTACAATAACAACTGGCCACTTATGCCATAGTTGATAATTATAAATGTTAGTTGGCCATAATGATCGTGGTGGGAAGCTATAATAGTTGGTGACTTCAACCCTTTTATCGGTTTTACTATTTTACACCGAGGACATCACTTATCGGTATACGCCATATGGAGAAAACTTCAAGAGTCTAGAAAAAATTAAATTATTCTAAATATGACAATCGTAAGCCTTTGTTGCATGGAGTTATTGCTAGATCTTCAACACACATTATTTGTTACGCCGTATTTGAGATGTGTCGTTACATTATATTTGTGAGAATTTGTTGTCATGTTTATGATATATCATTATACCATATTCGGGATTTGTTGTTATAATGTATTCAAGATGTCATTGCACCGTGTTTTGGATACAAAATTACAGTGTTCGGGATACATTATTACACCATTTTTGGGATGTGTTGTTACTTCGTATTGGACATATGTTGTTACATTATATTCAATATATATATCATAACATCGTGTTCGGGATATGTCATTGCACCATATTCGGGATGTGTCATTGCACCATATTTGATATACATCATTATATCGTATTCAGTATGCATTGTTAGGCCATATTCGTAATACATTGTTACAGTCTATTCAATATACGCTATTACATCGTGTTAAAGACATGTCATTACACCGTAGTTAGGTTTGTCACACCATATTTGGATATGTCCTTATGCCATGTTCAAGATATGTTATTACATCTTGTTTGTGATACATCGTTGCACCATATTCAGAATATATTGTTACGTTGTATTCGAGATACGTCGCTACACCTGTTCGGGATATGTCGTTATCTCGCATTCATGATATATCATTACACCATATTATGAATATATCATATTCATGATATATCGCTACACCTATTCATGATATATCATATTCAGGATATGTTGTTAGCAAATTGAGTTTATCTACAATAATGAGCAAAAGAGCCGCCATTCACTGCTCCTTGCAGGAGATCGCGCCCGCCATTCCACCTTTTCTGTCGCCAGCTCACCTTCGTTTTTTTGCCTAAGATGGAATACAAGTCGAGATCCCCTCTCGCTTGAGCTCCCTCACGAACGAGCATGCCACCAACCATCTCGCCAGCCTCTGTCGTTGGCGGCCCGGTCAAGCCGCCATCCTTCGTGGCACAGTATCCTTTCTATTTCTTGCGATGCCCTAGAGAGGATTCTCCTCCTGGTCGGTATTCCTTGAAGTTGACGACCTTCGCAGGCCTCCCTCTTGACATTGTCGGCCCCTCTTGAAGGCTATGAGTAAATAATCCTTCAAGTGATCAAATGTGGCATTTATAAATGCCACTAGAGATGGAAATTTGTGCCAAACATTATAAAAAAAAATATTACTTCAGTATTCATGATGTAAAATTGCATCAGGACTCCAGTCACAATATGTCACATGCACGATCAGACCCCGCCATGAATTAAAATATTTTGTTTTTTTTGTATTCAGTGACACCAAACTGTACATGCGACATATTGTGATTGGAGTTCTGATACAGTTTTGCATCATGATGTAATATTTTCTCTTAAAATTATGGGCCAATGCATAACATCTTTATTTTATAATGAATTTGAATAAAGTTTGTTTGTTTATATGTTATATTACACTAAATACAAAGTTTATGCCATTCTATGATTGCGACTCTCTCATTTCTCATTAAAACTTTAAAGGAGATAATAGGTCCATTCCTTGGATGCTTTTTCTATGCTACTTTAAGAGTTATGTTACTAATAAGATTTCATTTGGTCGTATTATAAGTTGTTCATATTCCACCCGAGTTCAACCTCATCTTTCACATGCATGTTGTTTATATTAATTAACAGTTACTTAAAAGAGTTAATAAAGAAGTTAAAAATTAGAACATGTATTTGGGTCTTTATATAAATTTATTAGCAAAGAATTTTAAAAATATAAATAAGTACTTAAATTAGTATTTAGCTACTTTTATCATAATTAATTAAGATAATGTATAAATGACATAAATTTTATTGCAATAAAACAATATATATATAATATTAAACTAGTTCATTAAAATAATGAGATAAGATGGAATTATGTTAAGTTAAGATGGATAATGATATTAAATTATAAGATATTACTATATATAAATAATTAATCCTAAAATAAAATTTACCTTAAATTTAAATATATTACCATTAAATATATTACTAAATAATTTATAGCTACACACACTTTATTTAAATAATATACATATGATATGAGCTTTAATTGAGCTTAATATAGAGTATTTAATAAGTTATTTATTGAACAACAAATGAGTTTATTAGTGAAACAATTAAAACAGGCTGACCAAGTTTAAGTTTAATTCATTTAACCTTTGAGTTAAAAAAATATTCAAATTTATTTATTTACTAATTTGAATAAATTTGATTGAGTATTAATCAAGTCGAGTTCACGTTATTCATCAAGTGTCGTGGTTCATATACAAACCCAATGGACACTTATCACATACTTTTTTAGGGACCATCTATGTATAGATTTATTCTATTATGACCTGGAGTCATAGGTCTATTTTCTGATGCAAACATTCCGTCTTTATAAATATTGATCACTCCAATATGGATGATCATGTGTTATAGCTTTTCGGTTCGATCGGTTTGACTGTGAATTGACATGTTACCGGCTTAAAAACGTCGAATCTGATTGAACTAGTTTGAACCGGCTTGGAGTCGGCAAAAGCGGATCAGTTTGACCACGAAAATTGTATTTTTTTACTTTTATTTTACCCATTTTATGTAATTTACATATCTAAACTCTATTTTTTTATATTGATACAACTCAAATAACTCATATCACAAAAAATAGCTTTCTTTTTTTAAAAAAATTTCATTTTCCTCTTTGCCACTCAATTTTATTTATTTACATATCTACCGTCTAAACTGTAATGTTTTATATTTGTAGTATTTTTTTTAAAAAAATGAAATATAAGTTTTCATGCATGGATAAAATGACATGTTGAAATTGAATTTTAGGTGTTAGATATTTAAATACATAGGTATTGATTGTTATTTAAATCTTATCAATTGTCATTTTTAAAAATAAGATATTTTAATTTTAAATAAAATTTTAAATATATTTTTTTGTAAAAAAGAAAAAAGTTTAATTTTGTAATTTGACGCACCACTGAACGCTCTTATATAAATGCCCCGTACTTTCTAATCAAACCATTTCTAAAGTGAGCATGAGCGAGCGCTTTAAGGGATTCACAAGTGAGCGTCGACTAGCCAGTCCCTCTCTGTGTCTCCGTGGCTCCCCCCTCCCTCACTTGTTCGCGTAGTCATCTCCTTCGTTCCGATAAGATCTTAAAAATGCCGACGCAATCCCCAACCGTCCTAGGGTTCTCCGTCGTCTCCATCCCGCTCTTATCGGCCATAGTCGGCGGCGTGCTTATTCTGCTCTTATTCGCGGATTACTTCCGCCGGAAGCGAGCTGAGGTCGCGACGATCGCTGAACCGCTGGAGCTCAAAACTGCGGACCAAAAGCCAGCCGTAAAACCCCCTCCACCCGCCTCAAGAAAGCCCCACTCGAGATCTCACCACTCTCATGCTTCTGATAAGGTTGGTCTCGCTTCTTTGTACTAAATTTCCCCAGAGGTTCCAGATGAGGTCTATTTTGATCGGTTCTTGTTGTAAGATCAGGATCAGAACAAGCGACATCATCCCCTTGATATCAATACCCTTAGGGGTCACGTTGATGCTGTTAATGCGCTTTGTTTCTCCTCGGATGGCAGGAATCTGGCTACCAGTAAGTGAATTTGTTTATGTCTATTCATGGTGTATTCTGTATTTTTTGGCTTTTTTAACTAGCTGATTAATTTTTGCAGCTTGTTCGGATGGAGTTGTTAGAGTCTTCACTGTGGACGATGTTTCCAATAAAAGTTTCAAGTAGGCCTTTATATCTTCTATCTCTCTTGTTTTATTTATCTTCCTGACTGCTGGATCTTTTTTTCAAACTTTGCAGACTTCTGAAGATAAATCTGCCAGCTGGTGCGCAACCTACTGCTATTGCTTTTCTGGAGGAAGCTTCTTCCCTGGTTGTGGCTGCTCATGTTCTTTCGGGTTCCTGTCTGTATATGTATGGGGATGTCATTTTGAAACCTGTTGGTGACAGCAAGCAGCCGGCTAAAGTTCCTGCACCAGAGATCAAATGGGAGCATCAGAAGATACATGAGATGAAGTCTGTGCTGACTCTTGTTGGGGTCCCTGCAACTTATGGAACTGGTGATGGGAGCATGATCGTTGCTTCTTGCTCTGAAGGTGTGGGATATTTTTTAAGTTTAAAATTCCATGAAAATTAAATGACACGCTCTGTGATTTGCATTCTATCCTTTCTAATGATGTAGAACTTAGAATTGGTCTATCGCTTTTATTGTTTCAACCATCTTTGGCCATAGATTTTTTTTCCGGTGCTTTTATTGGCAATTTAAAGCTAATCATGGATGGAAAACCTTTGCGTTTCTGTATCGTGTCTAATTCTTTTGAGTGGTGACAACGTGCTTGCTTATTTTTCCATGGTTCTGTACTCCATTGTCTTTTTTTGCATGTTTTGTCGGGCAGAGAAACTTGGAATTGTTTTGCTTGCAGTATTTTGTATATACCATGGGAATGATAATATAAGGGATTTGCTCATTAAAATAAACTGAAGTTATAATACTTATGCAATGTATGTCTGTCTCTCTTTACGTCTCGCTAGAGCTCCCTTTCTCTTCTGCAACACGGAACATAAGCATAGTTTCATTGCGTGCATACTCCTTTATCTACAATTTGCCTCGTGCTACTTATGCATAATTTACCTTTTTCCATAATTTCCACCAGTAAAATTTTTTGATGGGTTTCTATCCCTTATTTAAAAAAAAGGCCTTTTGACGTAACCAACTGGGTGCCCAATGGAGTTTCCTGGTAATAATACATCTGAAAGTGAATGTGTAAACTTAAGAATACCCTTTAGAAGAATGTTTTGAGGGCTAGGCATTTTATGCTTTTTGTAGTTGTCACTTTTACTAAAACTTAATACATTGGAGTCTAAAGGCCTTCGTTTAAGTGGAACTAAAACTGAATACATGGAATGTAATTTTAGTAGTAATAGCTCTAGTGATAGAAGTGTGACTTTGGGTGATCAAATTATTAAAAGGTGTGAACGATGTAGATATCTTGGGTCCGTTTTCCAAAGCGATGGTGATATAGATGGGGATGTTAATGGTAGAATTCAAGTTGGTTGGTTGAAGTGAAGGAATGGTTCGAGCCTTTTGTGTGATAGAAAAGTACCGCTAAGACTAAAATAAAATTTTATAAGACGGTGTGAAACCTGCAATGCTCTATGGCGCTGAATGTTGGCCTTTAAAACAGAAACATAATAATAAGTTAAGTGTTGCCGAGATGAGAATGATTAGGTGGATGAGTGGCTTTACACTTAGAGACAAAATGCGGAATGAATATTTTCGTGATAGGGTTGGTGTAGCTCCTGTGACAGACAAAATTAGAGAAAGTCGTCTTAAATGGTTTGGTCACATTAGACGTAGACCATCTGATGATCCGATTAGGAGAGTAGATGTTTTAGATTCGACTTGTGTTAAGAAAGACAGAGGTAGACCTAGGAAGACTTGGGCTTATTGTATTAAAAATGATCTTAATTTACTAGAACTAGATGAAAATATGACACTAAATAGGACGCAATGGAGAAAAAAAAATCATGTAGCCGACCACACGTAGTGGGATTAAGGCTTTGTTGTTGTTGTGTTGTTGTAGTTGTCACTTTTACTATTGCGTATGTGTTTTTCTTTTATTTTTCTTTTATTGTTTTTTTTCCCAATCAAACGACCCGCAGGAAGTTTAAAAAAACAATTTGTGACGTAAAAAATTTTGCTTTTAATGATCTTTATAAAAATTAAAAAATACTTTTCTTAAAAAAAAATATTCAACATAGGTGGGTGATGCATTTTGATAAACTTTTTAATGAAATTTCTGAAAATACGATCGACCTTAGTGATCTTAATAGTGTGAATAATAATAAAACATTTCATTTTTACTGTCGCATTAGTAAAAAAGAAGTTGAGGAGGCTTTAAAGAAAACCAAGGGTGGAAAGTCTGTAGGACCTGATGATATCCCAATTGAAGTGTGGAAATATTTAGGAAATTTGGGAGTTTCTTGGCTTACTAAACTCTTTAATATTATTTTAAAAACTAAAAAGATGTCTGAGGAGTGGAGGAAGAGTATTTTGGTCTCCATTTTTAAGAATAAAGGGGATGCACAAGAGTGTGCAAATTATAGAGGAATTAAGTTCATGTGTCATACTTTAAAATTATGGGAGAGGGTAATTGAACAGAGGTTAAGACACATTACAAAGATTTTCCATAATCAATTTGAATTTATGTCGGGCAGGTCTGCTATGGAAGCTATACATTTATTGAGATGTTTGATGGAGAAGTTCAGAGATAATAAGGAGAATGTACATTTGATTTTTATTGATTTAGAAAAAAACTTACGATAAGGTTCCAAGAGATATCCTTTGGAGAGTTCTGAGAAGGAAGATGTTGATATGGCTTATATTCAAGTCATTAAAGACATGTATACTAGAGCTGTTACTTGTGTTCAAACTGAAGGAGGATTGACCAAATATTTTCTTATTTCTGTTGGATTACATCAGGGATGGACTTTAAGTCTGTATCTTTTTGTTTTAGTTATGGATGGTCTTACTGGACATCTACAGGAGGATGTACCTTGGTGTATGCTTTTTGCTGATGATATCCTTCTCGTGGATAAAACTAGAGAAAAAATCCAGGAAAAACATGAATTATTCTGGTCTACATTGGAGTCTAAGGCCTTCATTTAAGTAGAACTAAAACTGAATACATGGAATGCAATTTTAGTAGTAGTAGCTCTAGTGACAGAAGTGTGATTTTGGGCGATCAAATTACTAAAAGGTGTGAACGATTTAGATATCTTGGGTCTGTTGTTCAGAGCGATGCTGAGATAGATGGGGATTTTAATAGTAGAATTCAAGTTGGTTGGTTGAAGTGAAGGAATGCTTCGGGCCTTTTGTGTGATAGAAAAGTACCGCTTAGACTGAAAGGAAAATTTTATAAGACGGTGGTGAGACTTGCAATGCTTTATGGCGCTGAATGTTGGCCTTTAAAAGAGAAGCATAATGATAAGTTAAGTGTTGCCGAGATGAGAATGATTAGGTGGATGAGTGAATTTACACTTAGATACAAAATGCGAAATGAATATATCTGTGATAGGGTTGGTGTTGCTCCTGTGACAGACAAAATTAGAGAAAATCGTCTTAGATAGTTTGGTCACATTAAACGTCGAACATCTGATAATCCGATTAGGAGAATAGATGTTTCAGATTCGATTTGTGTTAAAAAAGTCAGAGATAGACCTAGGAAGACTTGGGCTTATTGTATAAAAAATAATCTTAATTTACTAGAACTAAATGAAAATATGACACTAAATAGGACGCAATGGAGTAAAAGGATTCATGTAGCCGATCCCACGTAGTGGGATTAAGGCTTTGTTGTTGTTGTTTTCGTTGTTTTTTTTCCCAATCAAATGCATGAAGACTTCAGATTTGGAATACTAGGATAATATATTGCACTTCATCTTTTGTGAGAAGGCTTGTTCCATACATTAAATGATCAGTTCAATCATTTATTCGTTATATTAGATATTCTTCATGTTTGTACTATTTTTAAAGTCAAATATTGATGGCAACACTTGGCCTTCAATGCTGGAGCTAAGCACAATTTATTGACCCTCAATGTTGTACTACACCTTAATTTTTTGAAACTGTATTTATGGAGAACAATGATTCATGTAGTTGAACCTACTTAGTGGGACAAAAGCTTGCTGTTATATTTATGGAGAGCAACACCAACATTTGTGTCATGGGGGCTACTCAGGAGCTGTTTTGCGATTCCAACTGCAATATTGCTACACTGATGCATGCGTAAAAGGCCGTGAAAGCTAATACCACGATTTCTCTTATTTGGATCGAATCTGTCTAGACCCGAAAAGGCGACCAGCTCGCCCACGTTGGTTTTACACCTCCTTTCCATAGGGGTATCCAATCCCATGTATCTAGGGCTTATTCATGTGATTCTTTTGTTTTAAGTTTGCAGTTTTTCGTGTGTTTTATTTCGGACAACCGTTGACATCCGTTCTTCTCCCTTCGAGGGTTGTATCTATGGGATTGAGTGGTACTCGGGCTATTTCTCTCTCCCTAGGTGGTGAGTATTTTCCTTATTCCCTTTCGCATCTTCTCCATGATGCTGGAACCACCTTCGAACATCACTTGTTTATTATTTTTTCACTACAGTTTTCCAATTCCAACCCTTCTTGCTTGCTGCCACTGCCCCGGACAGCAAATCCTTATTGTTCCAGTCCAGAACCGTTTTGCTATGTTGTCCCTTGCTGTCTTAGCCTTTAGCTTCGCTGCCAACACAATTCTAGCCCCTTCTTTTATTGTCCCAACCTCCCTCAACATATTTCAGTTGCCTAAGTCCGTTCTCCAACCATCTAGCCGACCTCTATCACCCATGAATCGAGCCCTAGTGTGAGTTTGTGTCGTGTTTTTTGTTATTTTGTTTTCAAGTGTGTTTGATTGCAATTATTTATTTGCTTTCAGTAATAATATTTGTTTTTCCTATTGTGGTTGGGTTAACTCCAATATTATTTGGTATCAGAGCTAGCATAACCCTATTTTTACCTTAGGATTTTTAGCATACCTCGTACCAAACCTATCTCTACCCCCTCCAAATTTTCTTTCCCCACTTTACATCAGCATTACGCACCTCCTTTCACATACTCACACCCAAATTCTAATCATGCCTCTGAGAAGATAAGTGTTGGACGCTGATCAGGAGTTTACTATTGAAGAGATACAACAACAGCTTTGTCAAGTGCTACGACAACTCAATGAAATTGAGGAAAGAAGACTATTCAGAGGGGTTACACAAATTCCATTCTATCCCTAAGATAAAGAATCACTTTCCCTAAGATTTGGCATGAAATTTTGGAGAAAGTAGAATTTTGAAGTAAATTTAGATTTGTCATATTTTGTCAGCCACATGGATTCTGAAGAGATCATCAAATGATTCAATGTCCTATATGATGAAATGGTGAAATTAGTTGTTAGCAAGCTAATGAAGAGAGCATCTCAGTAGTGGGTGAACTTGAAGGTTATTCGACAGCGAGAAGGGAAGAATAAATTTAATATCTAGTCCAAGATGAAATTGAGATGCTGCCCTGGTTCCTACCAGCTCACTACTGACTGTATATTCAGACTTCAACTTCAAAAGTGGAAAAACCACATTATTAGGCTACTATCACATCTTACAGACAACGTTCAACTTCAAGATTGTGTGACCGGAGTACACTCATGGGAACATCCAAGTTGACCCCATTTGAGGAGAAACTTATTTAGAATTGAGAACAAGTGTCGCAAACCAATAGTCCTAAATTTGTCCTGACCATAATATATTTCAAGTGCCACAGATTTTGGAATATAAATCAGATTGTAAAACTATTAGAATGATCTATTTCATATATCAAGGACTAGTTGAAGAAATTGACAATGACACCGTAGACATTGAAGAAAGTGAGGAGACAAAGGAGGTGTACTAGGTTCTAACCGATGAGGAATAAAACATGTGGTTCAAGCTGAGCCTATAGGAGAGACTCCAACAAAATCGTTATTGGTCGTCCAAGATGATCCTAAGTTTGAAGAACCCAAAACCAAACACATGACAATCTCAGATCAAAAAATTTCAGAATTTTCAGATATATTGTTTGCTTCATGAGTTGCCTTTGCATAGGGAGGTACAACTTGTCAGAAATGAGAAGCTTTTGAGTTATTTCTAGAAGGCCACTAGGAATTAATTGAATACTAAATTAAGTTCAACAGTGCACCCATTGACAGAAGGCCAGACCGGAGGAATGAACCACAACATTGGAAATTGTCTTAGGAGTTTGGTGGGCTAGAACATCCTACAGTGGGATTTAGGTTCTTTTTGAGAAAAATGTTTTTCTTGAGTGGTTATGCATTAGTGTGATCCAGTCTGCTATATATTTCATGCTAGAGTTGATTTCTCTTGACATACTTGTTTATTTGATACATTCAAAGGGTATGCGGAGTGGGAGAAATAGATTATAGATTTACTTTTGTGCAAAAAGAGGATGGATATTTTTTCTATCGTGATGTGCTTTGGAATAACACAGCCTACAAGTTATCCCACTCCTATTTATCCTAAGACATTTATTTTCCGTTTTTAGATGTTGGGTTTTTCTTCGTGTCTTTTGTCAGGAGAACCGTCAGCGTTTTGATTTTCGCTTCCAAAGTTGTTTTCAAGGGTGAATGCTGCTCTAGTTGTATCTCGTTCCGATGTGATGACCCTTCTTTAAGGGTCGAGTAGTGCTCTGGTTGTATCTCGCTTTCGTTCTGATACTTGTCCTTCTCTAACTCCTCTGCATCCCTTCCACTTCGCTACCACGAATTCCTACTTAGTGTAGCTGCCTTGACAATCACCTCCTGTCTGTCTTCTTGATTCTCCTGCTCTCCCAACTGCTGCTTGCTATCTGCCAGCTACCGATGATCATTACTCCAACACTCCTGTTTCTGTCCCAACCACCCACAACCTTCCCTCCGCCTTCTCTCACCTTTCTGCCTTGCTCCCTTTACCGCGTAAGCCCCTCGCTTTGTTGTCCATCGCTGTTCCAACCATCGAACCACATCCCTGCAGCCATGTTGCTATTCCAATACTTCTCTTGTCCTGCCATTGTTGTTCCAGCTGCTCAAGACCATTCCTTGTGCCATCTCACAGCTGTCCCAGCCGCCAAAACCACCTCCTCGCAGTCTAGCTGCTATTCCCGCTTCCTAGAACCGCCTCTAGCCGCTGTTTCTTCATTGCCCAATCCACTCCCCCCCTTGCCACTGCTTTTCCAAGTCCCTATCGACCACCATTACCGCCCGAGATTCACCCTAATTAAGTATTTGTGTTGTGTTTGATGCTATTTCAGATTTTTGGGTATCTTGTTATTTTATTTTCCCTTTAACCTTTGTTGGTTGTAGCCACCGTTTTGTTTTCAGTAAAATTTTTATTTTTTACTTGTGACATCACCTACATGAATTACTTATCGGGAGCTTGCAACCTTACGACTATCTTCAGTTGGGCCAACCTAACTACTATGAGGAGATAAAAGCTTCGAAAGATGAGATCGAATCCCCCAACCTTGCGAAACTGACGATGGAGCTATTTTGTGATCATAGCTACAATATTGCTACAATGGCGCGGGTGTAAAAAGCCGCATAAGCCTATCCCATCATTTTTCTTATTGGACCGAATCGGTCTAGACTTGGTAGGGCCGACCGGCTCTCCCATGTTGGTTCGGCGCCTCCTTTCCATTGGTGGGCCCAAGCATCTAGGGCTTATTTATGTGATTCATTTTTTTAGGTTTGTATTTTTTCATGTGCTTTGTTTAAGACAGCCGCCGGTGTCTATTCTTCTCCATTCGAGGGTTGTATCCGAGGGATTGGGTGGTGTCTCGGCTGCATCTCTCACCCCAGGTGGTGAATATCATCCATATCCTCTTCCGCATCTTCGCCACGATGCTCCCGACCGCCCTTCACCACTGCAGCTGCCTTCGAACAACGCTCATTTGCAGTTTTTCACTGTAGTTTTTCAATTCCAGCCCTTTCTGCTCGGTGCAACCGCCCCGGACAGCCACCCCTTGCTGTCCTCTAATTCACAAATATTCTGCCACGCTCACTCGCTGACCCAGCCCCCTCCCAAAATTTTTCCTAAATTATTTTTATAACAGGTTAAAAGAAATTATAAAAATATTTTTCCTGCTAGCTGCTCCGGTTTCTAGCCCGCTATGCAGCTCTTGCCCGCAATCCACCTTCAGCACCCTACCTCCATTCGCTCTCTGGAGCACCTTTACTAATAAAGTAGAGGGGCATTTACATACATACCACCTAATTCCTATGTATTTACATATCTAAAACGACTGTCAACTTTTTTACATTTATAACCCTCAAATCTATCATATTACATAAAAATTGCCACAATTTTAACTTTTGATAGGTGAAATACTTTTTTATGCATAGGAAGGTTGTTATGTAAAATTGAACTTTAGGTGTTTGATGAGTAAATATATTGGAATCGAGTGGTGTGTATGTAAATCTTCCTAAAATAAATGGTTTTCCGGCATAAAAAGCTAAAAAAATTAAAAAAATGGCTTTTCCTGCATTTACTACCCCTAGCTTTCCAATGGTGAATATAAAATTTCTAAACTCTTTCAAAATAATTAATGGAAAATTACGTATATAATATTGTCAAAAGCTTGTATATTTATAAAGTCAACCATTATGTTTTTTTTTTTTTTTTTGAAACATCACATCGTATATTTGTGAGCACAATGATCAATCTATTAGGAATTTAACAAGTATAAAAAGTATTGATTAAAATTTTATGGTGAGTTTCAATATTTTCGTGATACTTAAAAAAGTGATGCAAGAGTGCATTAGTTTTATATTTATTCAAGTTTTAGATGTTATACATCTAGTCCTCAAAATTAAAGATAAAAAAATTCAAAAAAACTAGAGGTAAACAAAAGATCATCCCTGGATGTCACCTGACTTCTGCCAACCTCGAATTTTTTAAATTGATATTATTATTATTTTAATTTTACACATAACCAAACAACTCTAAATTTTTTCAAATACACTACATTATAACCACACTAAATTTTCTTTACACGACATTTATTTTTTGCTGGCTTATAATATTTTACATTGATTTAATTTTTCTCATTTATTTTATACTGAAACTAATATTTTCAAAAAATTTTCAAATGCATTATATTATAATTGCACTAGATTTCCTTAACACTATATTCATTTTTCAGAAAAAAACACATTTCTAAAAAAAAAAAAATTGTGTGATTTACTGCCATGTACTGTTTTGTGCCCCCATTCTGGGAATTTTCTAACTCTGCCACTGGAGTCTACCATTGTCTTGGGCCCACCCCACTAAGCTGCTTGATTTGGCGATGCGGCTTTCTCTATATCCCTATTTGGGATTGGGATGTTTACAAAAATGAGATGGGATGAGTCTTAGCATAAAAGGACCAATCTTAATTTTTTAGGCTGTTAGTTCTTCAAGGAGACCATTGATGAAGATGACCTCCAACATTGCTCTGATTGCTAATAAAGCCGTCTTTTTTTCTTTTCTCATCTTCTTTTTTTCTTTACAACCATGCCTTTCTTTTTGCAAATTCCAACAATGTTGACTTGTTTATTTTTCCACGTTAGCATTTGGAACAACTTAGTACATGCGCTTATGGATGTTTTTCTATACATGGTTTTTAAGTTGTCTCTTGTTTGTGTTTAGGTTTGTAATAATTTGAGTTACAAAATCTTATTCAAGCTTGATTAATATATATATATATATATTAATACTGAACAAGCTAAAAGTGATTGGAGAATGGAGGCAAATATGTAATATTTAAGGCTTTGTTTCGAAATATTTTGTTGTTTGCCTTTGTCCCCTGCAAACTTTCGACATTAATCTGTATAAAATGCCTTTTCAGGGTTATAGAGAGCAACTAACTTATCTACGTATTATAGATTTCTAAATGTTCAACTACCTTTTCAGGCACTGATATTAAACTGTGGCATGGCAAAAGTGGTAAAGAGTTGGCAACTGTTGACACAAATCAATTGAAGAATAACATGGCTACTATATCTCCAAATGGACGTTTCCTAGCTGCTGCAGCTTTTACTGCAGATGTGAAGGTATATACATTCTGTTCCCACACTTAAACACTATTTTTATGATGCACAAAAATAATCAAGTGCTTTGATCCTTAGGGAATTCCATATGAATTTTTAATTTTGAAGTTAAATTTTTTAAATTCTTTATTTTCAACCAGTGGTTCTAATATATCTTCTGACTTTCTGCCTTCTAGTAGTACTGGTGAAAAAATGTTATTTTGGTTATATATAATGTTGTAAGTTATATATAGACACACACACACACACATATATATATATAGTGCGTTTTGATGATGTAACTTTCGAGTTTAATTTTTCTAATTTTTTATTATTAATCACAATTTATTCGTGGTTCTTAGGTTTGGGAAATACTTTATGCAAAGGATGGTTCTGTGAAGGAGGTTTTGAAAGTCATGCAATTGAAGGGACACAAGGTAAGATTCTATGTGTGGACTATTTATTGATAATTTAGTTGGTTTTAAATGTCGCATGATTATACTGAAACTGAGTACAATTATTATAGAGTGTTTGTTTTGATTCATTAGATTGCCGCTTAGAAATAAATATGTGTTGGCTTGTTTTTTCCTTCTTTTTTTGCGGTGATCTTTTATAGAATGTATACAACATACAAAAATTTTACTTGGGGCAGCTCACTCATGCATTGATGCTTTTTGTAATGTAGCTAATGTTAAGCCTTTTTCATTTTTTTTTGTTTTTGCTTGATTTTTTAAACGAAGTTGAAATCACTTCCTTCTGTTGGCAACTCCTATTCTTTAAAATGCTCGTTGTTTACAGAACTGTTTTTGCTTGATATTTGTCACAATTTTAGTGTTTGTCGTGGTTGTTGCATCTCTTTTACTGCTGATAAAAAATGAAAGTAATTTTATCTGCAGAGCTTACTTGTAAATAGTGTTTCTCAATATGTATTTTTGGAGCTTCTGTATGAGCTCATGTGAATATTTTAAGTTGTTTTCTATGAGTGTTACCTATGGGTGTTACTTGTGGGCTGTCAGCATTGTTGTCATAGAATTAGGCATGTGGAGTAAGCGTCTGTTTGGGGCAGCTGCAGCTTCTGCTGATTAACAGTTTATCCTGATAATCTGCTGATGAGCAGCTGATCCAGATAAGTTGTTTGGCTGTTTGGTTGACGCTTATGGAAAACAGCTGATTCTGGAAAATTACTATTCAGCCCCTGTTCTGAATAAGCAGTTTAGCTGTTTAGTTAGTGTGTTTTGTAAACAGCTTATTTGGAATTTTTTTTTAATTAAATGAATAATCTGTGCAGCAGAATCTGTTCTTTTCTCAACAAAATTAAAGATCACTGTTCAGACAAGAAAATACCAAAAAAGCTGATTTATATTTATATAACTAAAACATATCTGATCACTTCAAACGAATATATTACACATACAAAAGTCAAATGCACCAGTACATACTACGACAAAGTATAATAAGAGATCATAAAAAAGAAAAAATAACATGTTAAAATTATAAGTAAAAATATGATAATGTTAACTTTATAATGTAGCAGCATATCGCGGCCCATGTCACCTGCATCTGACACTCCAGAGCCCTGAGCAAACCTGCCCAACTGCGATATTGTAGAAACTAAAGAACTCGAACCACATGCGGCGTTCTCCCGTTGTGTTCTTATTGAACTCCTAGCAGCTGTGTCCAATTGAGATATCGTAGAAATAGTTTCACTGTCGGCCTACCTGAAAAATTTGCAGTCGTCCGGTCTTTATCCTCACCGCGGACACCTGTAGAATTGTCGCCCGTAACTATGTGTCTGTTGTGATGTGAATAACAATGACGGTAGCCCACATTGACACATCATTTGCCCTGACTTCCTTGAATATCTCGAGCTCATTATCCTGCAATTATTATAAAAACGTTGATCAGTCAAAAATTAGAGGGAATAACAAAAAGAAAAACTCAACATACCAAATTGTGGAAGTAATTGTGCAACAGAGTTCTTTGGCCATCCAAAGTGCTCCACTATTATATGAATAAAAGTAATAAACTTTAAAAGCAAGGGGGCAAGGTTTGATCTCCTGGAAAGTAATGCTGTAATCAAATATATATCCCGAACATCTATATTGAAAATAAATCGGGGAATGTCCTGAAATGTAAATTTGAAGTTTTGTACACTTGTCCAGGTGTTAATATGGATGAGAATAAGCATGCTACATGTGAGTGGGTTGCTAATGAGATTCAAGTCATTGTTAAGGAACAACAAGATATCCCACCAAAATAAATTAAAAATAGTTTAGAGAAGCAGATGAACTATCTTTATTATATATGAAACTATATACATCATCTACATGCATTTTATTTTGCTATTACTCCCATCAACCCCACCATGCATCTTATTTTGCTATTGCACCGTCCATAAAAGTTATCATTGATACAACCATCAATATCGGGTAGGAGGGTTTCCAGCAATAGTAGAGGAAATCCAAAAATTTGGCTAAGTAATACAATTCCATAAATAGATAAAACAAAAGTTTGCAGAAATTTCATGCAACAATCCTATAAATAGATAAAGCTCAATGAAAGCTTAATGATATTTCTTTGTATAAATCGTTACGATTCAACATATAGTAAATTAATTTGGTTAATGAAAGCTCAATGACAGCTTAGCTTAAAAAAAATAATAATGAATAAGCACGAAAACAACTTATAATTCATGTCATATAGGAAAATAAGTGAATGATCTTGAACATCGTAAACTTTCTATATGATCATTTTCCCTGAACCAAAACTGCACAGTGCTTCAGAAGTGATGTTAATCAATTTAACAATTAAACATCACATAAAAAGATGTAAAAAATTTCATTCACGACCGACTGATATCTTGTGCTATTTGTTCTCATAAAGTCACAATCTCTGATGCACCTTCACCCTCTCGAGTGCATGGATCTTCTGAACCAGACTCTTCATGTATTGAACGTCCCACATGATATTCAAATGCTTCAGGTGGGATTTGCACTGAATCATCTTCTAAAATGTCAAACTCCGTATCTGATCTGGAAGGGTGGCGTCGTATGAAATTGTGTAGCGTCATTGTGCCAACAACTATTTGTACTTGCTTTGAAAAAGGGTAAGACGACATATCCCGTAATATGACCCACTTCTTCTTCCACACTCCGAACGCTCTTTCAATTACGCCGCGCAATGAAGAGTGTCTTTTGTTAAAAACCTTCTTTTTGTCTCGTGCGACACCACTAGATCTTTCAAAATCTGGAATGTGGTACTTTGTATCTGGATAGAGCTTTAGATTCTCCTTTGTAATGGATATCCAACATCAATCAAATAGTATTTATCCAGAGGTGGGTACGAAAATTCATGTCTCAAGTTTCTAGTAGCAAACTTGAAAACACGATTATCGTGGGCGTTTCCTTCCCATCCAGCCATGACAAAAGTAAAACACATATTAAAATCACACACGATCATAACATTTTGTGTTAGGGCGACGCATCGGTCGATGTACACAACTTTTTCTTCACTAAATAGTTGTGCATCGACGTGTTTCCCGTCAATAGATCCAATACAATCCTGGAGTTACAACTAAAAAGTTTTTTAAACTGTAATGTAATAAAAGTAGAAAGATAAATGTAATGGTAAAAAATAAATCTTAAAAAATGGCATGTATCGAGAGTCATTTGCAATTTGTGAAAGAATTGAATGGAACGTTGGATTCTCGGGCTTCACTACTTTCTAGGCCAAACTCACGAGAGATTCTAATAATCATTGTTGGCACCCTTCCAACAAAATGTTATGATGCCCGAGGATCTAATGTTCCACTAGATCTTATCCCGTAATTGTAACTTGTGAGTTTGGCCCAGAAGATAGTGAAGCCCGAACATCCAACGTTCCATTCAATTCTTTCACAAATTGCAAATGACCCTCGATACATGCCATTTTTTAAGGTCTGTCTTTTACCAATACATTTATCTTTCTACTTTTATTACATTACAGTTTAAAAAATGTTTTAGTTGTAACTCCATGATTGTATTGGAGCTATTGACGGGACACACGTCGATGCACGACTATCTAGTGAAGAAAAAGTTGCGTACATCGGCTGATGCGGCGCCCCAACACAAAATGTTATGGCCGTATGTTATTTTAGTATCTGCTTTACTTTTGTCATGACTGGATGGGAAGGAAGCGTCCACGATAGTCGTGTTTTCAAGTTTGTTACCAGAAACTTGAGACATAGATTTTCGCACCCACCTCTGGGTAAATACTATTTGGTTGATGTTGGATATTCATTACAAAGGGGATATCTAAAGCCCTATCCATATACGAAGTACCACATTCCTGGTTTTGAAAGATCTAGTGGTGTCGCACGAGGCAAAAAAGAGGTTTTTAACAAAAGACGTTCTTCATTGCGCGGCGTAATTGAAAGAGCGTTCGAAGTGTGGAAAAAGTCATATTACAGGATACGTTATCTTACCCTTTTCCAAAACAAGTACAAATAGTTGTTGGCATAATGACGCTACACAATTTCATCTAACGCCACCCTTCCAGATCTGATACGAAGTTTGTCATTTTAGAATATGATTCAGTGTAAATTTCACGTGAAGCATTTGTATATTATGTGGGACGTTCAATACATGAAGAGTTTGGTTCAAAAGATGCATGCACTCGAGAGGGTGAAGATGCATCAGAGATGACGACTTTATGAGAACAAATAGCAGATGATATCAGCCGGTCGTGAATGATGTTTTTTACAAAATCTCTTTATACGATATTTAATTGTTAAATTGATTAATATCACTTTTGAAGCACTGTGCAGTTTTGGTTCAAGGAAAATGATCATATAAAAAGTTTACGCTGTTCAAGATCATTCACTTATTTTCTTATATGACATGGATTATAAGTTGTTTTCGTGTTTATTCATTATATTTTTTTAAGCTAAGTTGTCATTGAACTTTCATTAACCAGATTAATTTACTATATGTTGAATGATAACGATTTATACAAAGAAATATCATTGAGCTTTATCTATTTATAGGATTGTTGCATGAAATTTATGCAAACTTTTGCTTTATCTATTTATGAAATTGTATTGCTTAGCCAGATTTTTTGGATTTTCTCTACTATTGTTGGAAAGTCTCCTACCCGATATTGATGGTTGTATCAATGATAACTTTTATGGATGGTGCAATAGCAAAATAAGATGCATGGTGGGGTGATGGGAGTAATAGCAAAATAAGATGCATGGTGGATTTTCTCTACTATTGCTCTAAACTATTTTTAATTTATTTTGGTGGGATATCTTGTTGTTCCTTAACAATGAATTGAATCTCATTAGCAACTCACTCACATGTAGCATGTTTATTCCCTTTCATATTAATACCTGGACAAGTGTACAAAGCTTCAAATTTACATTTCAGGGCATTCCACAATTTCTTTTTAATATAGTTGTTCGGGATATATGTTTGATTACAACATTACTTTTTAGGAGATCAAACCTTACCTCATTGCTTTTAATGTTTATTACTTTTATTCATATAATAGTGGAACACCTTGGATGACCAAAGAACTCCGTTGTAACCATTGCTTCCACAATTTGGTATGTTGAGTTTTTTTTTTTTTTTTGTTATTCCCTCTAGTTTTTGACTGATCAACGTTTTTTATAATAATTGCAGTACAATGAGCTCGAGATATTCAGGGAAGTCAGGGCAAATGATGTGTCGACGTGGGTTGCCGTCATTGTTGTTCACATCACGACAGACATATAGTTACGAGCGACAATTCTACAGGTGCTCGCGTTGGGGATAAGGATCGGACGACTGCAAATTCTTCTGGAAAGCCGACAGTGGAACTATTTCTACGATATCCTAATTGGACACAATTGCTAGAGTTCAATAGTACCACAACGGGAGAATGCCGCATGTGGTTCGAGTTCTTACGTTTCTACGATATCGCAATCGGCCATGTTTGCTCAGGGTTCTGGAGTGTGAGATGCAGGTGACATGGGCCGTGATATGCTGCTATATTATAAAGTTAACATTATCATATTTTTACGTATCATTTTAACATGTTATTTTTTCTTTTTTATGAGCTCTTATTATACTTTGTAGTAGTATGTGCTGATGCATTTGACTTTTGTATGTGTAACATATTCGTTTGATGTGATCAAATATATTTTAGTTATATAAATATAAATCAACTTTTTTGGTATTTTTTGTCTGAACAGTGATCTTTAATTTTGTTGAGAAAAGAACAAATTCTGCTGCACAGATTATTCATTTTATTAAAAAAAAATTTCAAATAAGTTATTTACAAAACGCACTAACCAACAGTTAAACTATTTATTCAGAACAGGGGCAGAATAGTAATTTTCTAGATTAGCTGTTTTCCATAAGCGTCAACCAAACAACCAGACAGCTTATCCGGATCAGCTGCTCATCAGCAGATTATCAGGATAAACAGCTTATCAACAGAAGTTGGATAAGTTGCAGCTGCCCCAAACAGACACTTATGCACCTGTAATTTCTCAGCTGACTATTCCTCTGGTGCATCTAGTGTGCGCTTAACTGGATCCCAACTCATCCACGTTGATCCTCTTTTCAGTTCTTTCAATAGTTTCCAATTATTCTTTAACTGATCTCATTTGTTCTTCATTTTCATGCGATTATAATCTCTTTTAGTTATTTCTTTGAACTTAACCAAGATATTTCGTCACTCTTCTTTGTTAAAAAATGTAGTGAGTCTATTTCCCACTTCAACTTCTCACACACATAAATCACAAAATATAATAGTTACTTCTCTATCCCACATGACTGATGTTCCAGCTTTTTTAGCTTTACTCATTGAGTTCTGTCAGAGTAACTGATAAACACAAAATATTTCTTTTCATGGCAAAAAAAATCATAAAACAAAAGAACAATTTCTATATCTACCCTCTAAAAATTTCAAAATAAAATACAATTCCAAAATTTCCTCTTCCCGGAAAACCTTTTATATTTGGATAAGTAATAGCAATGTTCGAATAACTATATAAGAAGCGTTTGAGAAAAGAAAGTCGTGATAAAAAAAGTGCCCTAAAAGAAAACCAAACTCGGGAGATAATAAAATTGCAAAAAATGAGAAATTAATCGAAAGTAAGTGTGCATACATTGTCAAACCCAATGTAAGTGTGACATCAAACGGTATAAAGCTAGACCCTTGTGCCAAAATGTTATATTATACTTATGGAGTTGATTCTGGGAAATCTTTACACCAATCACAAAGCTAGACACTTTTAGGATACTTGTAATCTCGACAAATAGCCTCAACTAGTCTTTACAACTGCTGAATGTAAAAAATGCATTCCTACATGACAAACTTGGAGAAATGTTTGCACAATTAACACCACATTCTAATCTAGATTTTAATACTAGTGATGCCTACAGGTTGAACAGAAGTCCATACGGCCTCAAAAAATCTTCAAGAGTATGGTTTAGGAAGTTTACGAAAGCCATGGAATGGATGAACTTTAAACATAGCCTTGTAGATCACATTTCATTCATAAAGAAAGCCAACAAAGGCCAATCACAATCTTCGTAGTGTATGTGGAAGCTGTGAGGAGATGATCTCAAATGAATAAAACATGTGAAAGATTAATAATGTAAGGAATTTCTAGTAATGATCTGGGAAGGCTCAAATATTTTTTTGCAGTGAAGTGGTCCGCTCAAAAGTTGAAATATTAACCTCTCAACAAAAATACATCGTAGATCTACTGAACAAAACATGTATGATGGGATGCAATTCTTATGAAGTTCCAATTAACTTCTGCCCCAAATTTAGAAAGGCATATGACAACTCTGAATGACAGAGAAATATATTGAAGATTGATTAGAAGGCTTATCTATCTTGTCCACACAAGATCTGACATAAATTATGTTGAAAGTACTTAAGTTGAAAGTGTTTTAAGTTAATTTATGCATAATCCTAAAAATAATGCTTCTTTAGAAGTAATACAACTCTTCGACATCTCAAAGCAATGTAAGAAAAATAATTTTTATTAAAAAATAACAGATGCAGTTTAGAAGCATATACAAAGATTTTGATTGGGCAAGATGATTTACAAATAAAAGGTCTTAATACTGCTTACTGCAATTTAGGTGGAAATATAATCACTGGAGAAGAACGAAACAATCTGTAATCACTAGATCTAGGTTGAAGCCAAATTTTAAGCAATATCTTGAGGGATCTATTTGCTTTTATGGATCAAAATATCTTGGATGACTTAAGAATAACTTCGAGGAAAACCACATACAAATCTATAATTCTCATGAGAAATGCAGCAACCACAACAATTCTTTCCAAATCAGTTAAAATAACTTAAGTCGCTGTAAAAGTGAAATGACAAAGAAAACGAAGAAGATATATCTGTAGCGAGGAAAACCGAAGAATGCTACAGAAAAACCGAAGAAGGTGGAGAATGAGTGAACCCTGAAGAACCACTTCGAGAAAGAACCAGATTCGTAGATGGTTCCCCGCTGCTGGACTCCGATGATGGATTCTCCGCTGCTGAATCCGGCATCGAACGACTGTCACGGTAGCGAGAGGCGAAGCGTTGTTGAATCCGGCGTCGAATGACATGGTTACGGGAGCGAGCGGCGAAGCCTTGATGGATCCGACGTCGAACGACTTGGTGACGGGAGAGCGAGGCAAAGCTCTGCTGGATCCGGCTTCGAATGGAGGTCACGGGAGCGAGAGGCGAAGCGCGGCGTCGAACTGTTAGGGTCACGGGTCACGGGAGCAAGAGGCGAAGGAAAAAGAGGCAAGGTCACAGGAGCGGGATCGAGTGTTAATACGTAAATCGGAATCGCAAAACGCGGACCGCTGGGGTCGGCCCGCGGTCCACTTCTTTTGCAATTTCCAAAACACATTTTTCAATAATCTCTCAATAAGTGGGAACCAAAAAGTGAGGCAACGTTTTCAAAATGCCGCCCGCTCTTATAAGCTGCCCCAAAAGGGGCCTAAGTTGTCTTATGAGCGAGAAAATTAAGCCCAACACTTTAATTGCCAATATTGTATGATCAATGTTGTTCAACATTGTAACTAATAGAGAGGATTATAATGATAAATAAGCCTCTTCTCCATTATGTTTTTATGAGGAATGCAATGTTTTTTCAGGTGATGATGATGACCTTTTTATTGGGCATGCTTGTCAATATCAAATAATGCATCATATCGCAATGATCCTTGTGGTGCCATAGTGCATAGCGTATGACATAACACGTGCTATTTAAATATGACAATATATTAAAAACTATTCAATTGAAAGATAAATCATCATGTTAATAAAAATAATCAAAGTGAAAGGCCGGAACAGATAAATTTGTTGAAGCATTTTCAAGCCCTTCTCCTTTTATTGCTTGGTGGGAGAAAGAGTTTGCGATGCGTGGATTTGAAGCAGAAAGAGGCTTCAATGTTAACTGGGTTGTAGTGCTTGTTGTGAGCTGACATTGTGCAATGTGTGGTATGAGAGGTGTGTGTTGTATGTGGCTTTTAAGTAGAGAGGGATGAACGGGGCTTTCAAAACAGATGAGTAGGAATGATGCTTGCAAACTTGCGGCAAGCGATGCCGAGAGCTTAATGCCGTAAAGTAGAAAGAATCAAGGGAGTAAGTTGAGCTTGAGCAAGATACAAGGCTTGTGGATGAGATAGGGTTTAATATTAATTAAAAATAATTAAAAATTAATATACATATTAATTTTTAATCTGAAATCATGTAAATTAAAGTAGCACGCATTATGTGGGCTATGTGCCACATGCTATTGGCTGTACATGGTGCAAATAACACATGCTATTTTTAGCCTCCTATGTTGTACTAATGCGCCATAGTGCAATCCATTGACATTTATGCTCTTGGGAGTATGTTGAGGAAGTCTATGCAAGGGCACCAATTTTTTAATGTCATGTTTTTCCACTTAAAACTCACTATACACCAAAGATATCTGAAATTTTGTGCTATACAATGCTTTAAATATTTGTTGGACATATATGATACTTCAACTGGTTGAATAGAGATGTAGCCCTCTGTTTGTAAGTATAGTTACGCAGACTTGGAAAAATTGTTGAGCTGAACATCTCAACGGATATGGTTGAACATGTTTTAACGGTATAATTTGTTTGAATAGTTCTCAGAGTGATTAATGGGATTAGGCTCCTAATTTGATCCTCTTGCTCTTTTTCTTATTTCTTTACTTTTCAGGCTTGTGATGACAATCACAATCATTCTTGAAGCGAATGCTATTTGATTTAAATGACAACCCAAACCTTATATTTAATATGACATATGTTGGGATGGTGCGAGCGAGGGAGTTGGGAAGGTGTTAAGTGACAAATGTCGCATGTTGGCTTTTCAAATAATTTAATCAGGGATTTTGAGGTTTGCAGATTACGATGATGTTGATGAATGGGGATCTTGGTGGTCACATTAGACCAGGATGGCATTAAGGTGGTGAAGAGGTGACCACTTTAGCCGTGACGAAGGAAGATCAAAAGAAACTTGGCAGACAATAGAATGGTCGGGAGGGGTTAAATGGTGATAGGAGCTTGAGAGAGAGAGAGAGAGAGAGAGAGAGAGAGAGAATTGTAAAGCTCTTCTCTAAGCTTTACTTTTTTTATAATATCTTGTCCCATCCCTCATCTCTCTCCCCATTCATGTTTTGCCCATCGTTAAACATGTCAAATTTTGCTTCCGATTTAACTTCCTTTTTCGTTTTAACAACATTTTGTTTGTAGGCATTATGCATATGCGTGCCAATTTAACATGCATGCATATATCCAATGCGCCAACCGTCAAAATAAATAAAAGGAAAAAGAAAGGAAAAAACTTTAAAACACCTAACTTGCTCCCACTTACACGCCATAACCATTCTTGCATGATCTCCACAAAACCATCCAAAGAAACTACTCTCACTCCCTCCCTGTTTTTGTTTCCTGTAATACACATGAAACATAAACCGCAAGCCTCCGACTTGCCATTTTCTTATCTAGTTCAAAACCCTTGTATCTTTGTTCGCATTACTAACCCACGACTGAAGAATCCCTCTCCCTTTTGTTCGAACTGAATCCCCCATATACCTTTCTCTGGTTTTAACGCAGAAACTTTCTCCATTACTTCCTTCATCCATGCCACACATATTTTGTCTCGTTCAAGCGATATAGTCTCAACTTAGGCTAGTGGAACAACAGTGACGGGATACCAACATACAAAGACTTCTGAAATTTCTAATTTTCTTCTTCTTTGATGCCTCAATTTGAAGCTATGCTAATTTACCCACCTTTCTCCCTATGGTCGCACGAACCCAAGCGACATTAATTTCTTTTCTTTCCCTGTCGCCCCACACGCTCATCTTTCTGCTCCAGAACCTACGTCTTCCTCC
>NEWO01000033.1:1294381-1309185 GCA_003013225.1 Phalaenopsis aphrodite | reverse complement strand
TTTTAAGTGCAGAGTACAATGTTAAGCTTGTACATTGTTTTGCGTAGAAGTTGGTTACTTTGTAAAGCATAGTTAAATCGGCGATGCGTGCACTTTGTTGTGACTTCGTAGGGTGACTTCATGGGGTGCACCTCCTCAAGTGAAGTAGCATGTTTAAGCCATGGGTTAATGTTATGCATTGTTAATTGCATCAAACACATGCTCTATGTCTTTGTATTTTTTATATTTTTTTTCTTGTTAATATTTTTCTAAAAATGACATAGATCATTCATAAATTTGGTCTGTACTAAAATGTATGACTGTTAAATGTTAATGCTTCATGCGAAATGTGCACTTAATTAATTGAAGTGTGTGTTTTGTTTGTGCATTGTGCTGAAAAGCAAAAAAAAAAAAAAAAAATCTTTTGAGCATTGGCTTCCTTGTAAGAGGAGATATTTAAAAAGTAGGTGTTTCTCTTTTGGCTTGTTGTGTTACCATTCATTCCATGTTATTTTTCATGTAGTTTTCATACAACTTGGTCTAGTCGCATTCAAGTAGATTTGGTCTACTAATGTCGGTTGGCCTCCTTCTAGACTTAGCCTGACCATGTGGGTATGCTTGGTCATCATGCCGTTTAGCCTACATCTGGATTAGTTTAGGCAATTTTGGTGTAATCTTTTTGCTCTCCCATATAACTTAGCTATTTGGTCAACCAAGCCCAGCATCAGGAAGTGCCTCTTTTATCGGCACTATATTTTTTTTCCATTGTATAATTTAAACAGAGAGGATTAGATATCCTGTTTATTTCTATTTTCAATAAACTAAGGTATTCTGATAAGATGTGGTTTTGTGATATTTTTAACATGTGAATCAACCACTTAACAGTGAATCTAGATTCTAAGTTGAATGAACTCTGAAATTACTCAGCGCTACTGTGTTTAATCTTTGCATCCGTTTTAGGTTTGTCATTTATTTTCAAACTTCTAGTTTTTTTCTTAATCCGACTTTCTGAAATTGATGTTGTATGCATTGTGTCTATTGTTGGCGCAATGATGCAATACATTTGATTAATGTTTTGTTTTCTTCTTTTCCATTAGTTTGTGTGACATTCTATTATTTTTCATTTGATCATAACAAGTCTATGTCAGTATAGCTTTTCTGACTTTGAAAGTTATCACCGATCTATTGATGAAAGTTTATGCGCATGTACATTTGTATGTGTGTGGATATATATATATATATATATAGAGAGAGAGAGAGAGAGAGAGAGAGAGAGATAGAGAGATATAGGTATGCATGTATGCATGCTTTTTTCTCCTTTTTATAGTATGTATGCTTGCTATGTAAGTATCTGCAAGCCTGCTATTTATTTATTTGAATGTATGCATTCTTTACTGAAATATGTGTTTACAAAGGGGGTCGTTTGAGACCACTTCTATTTTTTGTTTTATTTTATTTTTTAAAATATTTTGATTTCAATCGAAACTTATTTGGTAAGTTAAATTAAAATAAAGTTGTTTTTGAAAACACTCCAAAGAACTAAAAGTTGTTTTGAGTGTTTTTAAAAACATGCTAATTTGTTTTTGGAAAAAAAATAAAAACATGTAAAAAGCACCCTAAACAAATTTATTGAAAAAAATATAAGATAAAAACAAAAATAAAAAACAAAATTGATTCCAAAAAAAAACCTAAGCTTGGGTAGTGGGAAGGGGAGTGACTTGTCCCCAGTCCCCATTAACTTACAAATTATATTTCCTTTTCCCTTGTTTTTACTGTGGGGTGTGGGTAACCCTGATGGTGGAAATTGTCCGATAGGAGGACAATATATTACTGAATTGATCAGATGAGTGGATAAATTAAGGAAAGGTGAGGAAAAGTTTGGGCCATCCTGCTTGCTTTTGCAACCATCTAATTACTTTTAATGAACAATTCTTTTTATATTATGCCTGTAAATATGATTGATTGGCTGAAAATCTGTGTGCGCGTGCGTGCCCTTCTTTTTATATTATGTCTGTAAATATGATTGATTGGCTGAAAATCTATGTGTGTGTGTGTGCGGTTCTTTTTATATTATGCCTGTAAATATGGTTGATATTTTGTGTGTGTCTTGTCTGTATTTGCTGCTTTTATTTAATTGAATTAAAGATATCTTTAGTTCTCAAGTTGACATAAACCATTGTGAGGTCCATTATAAATATAGTTTAATTAGTATTAACATACTTGACCGAGAGATTGCAGTGAAAATTTATCTAGTTTGGCTATGTCTAAATGATCAATTGCAACCAATACTCAAAACTTTTCAAGCATTAAGATCCTAACAAACTCTATTTGGGGCGGCTGCAATTTTTGAAAGTCATTGCGAAGCTATGTTGGAGAACATAACTTTTAAAAAAGCTGCAGTGAGAATTATAAATATCTATTTCTTTTTAAAAGTCAAATAACTATTTTCTTATAGCCACCATACTTTAGCAAATTTGGTTGCAAAAAATAATTTTTCACTACAAAAATTTAGAATGCAGTAAGAAAACAATTCCCCAAACAGAATTATGTTAGTAGTTTGGAATGCAACACAGATAGAAAGCCGTCCCAAAAAGACTACAAGTCCTTTGTTTTTAATTAATTTAAGCTTGGCACTCGTGCAATACATTCAGTTTATTGTTAACTTTTTTATCTCTCGTTGAACAGCTTCATTTTTTGTTAGGGGACTAAGGTGCTCAACAGTTGGTGTGTGTACATGTACCGTTCACTCTCATCTATGAGTGTTTTTCTTAATGCTGCACTAATTCATTCATATTAACACATTTCCGGCATTCTAATTGCTAGATCCTTTAAGTTACCAGTTATATGTTTCATTTATTAAGTTACCAGTTTATATGTTTCTATTGTGCTAATTAATTGATTTGATAGTTTGATGCTTTATTTTTTGGGATTATTATTCCTTTTTGCTTTTTTTTTTTGGGCAGAGTGCTGTCACTTGTTTGTGTTTCACCCCAAATTCAGACAATATAATTACTGCATCAAAAGATGGTACTATTCGAATATGGAATATCAACGGTATGCGATATTTCTATTTTTATATGCTTATGTTTTAGATTTGTCAGCTTCTAAAGGCCTCTTTAAATTGTAAAAGCTGCATACTTTTGTGAGCCATTGCTCTTTCTTTAATATAAGGAGGACTTCATTAGTTTCTGAAATCTCAGTTTTCTGAATTTTTTTCCTTAAAATTTGATCCAACTTTGCAGTTTTAAATTATTCGTACCATACAGACAATTTAATTGCTGTTGAGTTCTCTCTAGCTTTATTCACTCATGCTTTATTTTCGTTCATCTGTCTTTATGCTATGATTTATGTATCTAAATCTGATCCTTCTTTTCTCTTTTTTTAAGTGCGCTATCACCTAGACGAGGATCCAAAGACCTTGAAAGTGTTCAAGATTCCCCTTAAAGATGCTAAAGGCACTTTTTTACCATATGATCATATGAGCATCTCACCTGATGGCAAAATTCTTGCCGTCACTTGTGGTCCTACATTGCAGTGGCTGTGTGCTGAAACGGGGGAGGTTTTGGATACAGCTGATAAATCTCATGAAGGTATGTGATTTTCTTCACTACTATGGTGAGAACTTGGACTACACGATTGTTTAGGATTCATCAATTTTCATCTGACTCCTTTTCGGAAATGTAACATCTTTTTAATTTATAGCAATGATTCAATTGACATCACTTTGTAATTCTTGTAATGTTTTGTGGTAGGAACTGTGAAAGACAAATTTGTGGGAATCATAAGGATCTTTTCAACTTATGCTAACTCCTTTGCACTGCTGTGATTCTTCTTGAGATTTGATAAGAGCAAACTCCCCAACCCTGGCATAATAGACTTAAGTCATGATACTGAAGCATTTGAATGCTCATGTGTTCTATATTGTGATGTGTTACCCTTTTTTTGTAGCTTGATTCATATTTACTTCATTCTATGAACTCCCGATCTGATTCTATTTCTTTCATGAAATCACATGTACTCTGGGGCTTTTATTGTTCATTTAATGAAAGTTGGATAAGTTTACTGTAACAGCTCTTTTCCCCTCTTGATAAAACACGTCTTGATTTTCTCTCCTCTGCGCTCTCTATCTATTGCATGACCCTTCATCCTCCAGAATTCCTTCTTGTTTTCTATCTCTTTATCTATTCTTTGTTTCTCCTTTCCTCGCACTCTTACACTCCGGCTCTCTCTTCTTTACCCGTCATGTCTAGAACCCAACAAGAGCCGTATCTCTTCCTTGTATCAATTTCACAGCAAGATTTTTTCCTAAGCCTCCTTAAACTGCTATTAACAGCACACTGAAAATCCTTCTCCATAACTGACCCAAAAACTTTATGGAGATCCCAGCTTAAAAATTGTCCCTTTATGCCCCATAAACACACTGAAACCCTACCGTCGCAGCTGAAAATCTGAAATCTGTGTAAATTCTGCTTCTCCACTGCTTTGTTAGCCCACTTCCCAACGCTTCACATTCCTGTACGCTACCTTATTTAATGGATTCAGCTTTTTCATATGAGATGTGAGGAGTAATGACTCGGGAATGACTGAAATTTTAGGTTCTGAATACAAAGATGGTGATAAAGAATCTCCCAAAGACAATAGAAATGTATGTAATGCTTGAAGAAAATGAACTATAACCTAATCTGATGGGACATACATTTGAAATAACTATAGAGAAACCACCTTAAAATTCCTTTTTGCCAGCAAATAAATCTTGCGAGCATATAAAAAGAATAAACATCACATACATCAATAAGTATATCTGTAGTTGGTGCACAACATAAGATATCAGAAACTATTATTTTACTTTTTTCTCTTCACTCCATTCTTAAAGTGTATTCGTCCTAGTTTCCATATTTGTACAATATGACTTCGCTGTTTCATTAGAAATAAAAGTTGCTCTTACTCTTCACTCAAATCACTCCTATATCTTGTTATGCAAAACTATGGGTTTTTTGTTTGTTTTTGTTTTTTTTTTTATTTGGTACAATTGAATCTTGTGGCAGAAACACTTTGAACTGGTTTCCACTGTGAAAGAAACTTGGAATCATTGATCGAATTTTGACATTCAATTTAGTCTCTTTTCTTTTAGGATGTGTTATATATATATATATACTTATTTATTTATTTATTTATTTTTATTTTTTTTTGGAGAAAGAGCTTTAGTGGCTCCCTACTTGTTAATAAAGAAAAAGGTACAAGAGGGGCGGGGTGGAGGATCCCCGTCTAAAAAACCCAAAAAAATACATTTGAAAAAATTCACCTCTAGGGGTTACTTCTCACACATTATAACCCACACAAAATCAAAACCCGAAAAATACAAGTATACTCAAACAAAAAAAGCAAAACCGAAAATAAGTATACCTGTGCATATGTAAAACAAAATAGGCAAAATACTAAAGAAAATCCAAAAAATGGCATCCGTAAAACTCCAAAAACACTCCATAAGAACAGTTTTGCCAACAGGGAAAATGATTCATAAGTAATTAGTCCAGCAAAGAGTAGATCACAAATCAGGATTCCATCAACACCATGAAAGAATGCCCAGTAAAGAAGGCGGTTCGACCTGCCATAAACATAGAAAGCAGCAAAGGAAAGAGTGCAGATAAAAACGTAGAAATGAAGCAGAAAAACCAAATCAGCGAGCAGTGCATCAAGACTTTACTAAGGTCTAACATAAGGCAAATTTAAAGAGTCCTCAGTAAGTAAAAGCGGAGGGGTGTAGGGGGGGATAATCCAACAGTGCACACTCCACCTACTTGCCTGGCTAACTATTCGGCAGGGGAGTTACCTTCCCTGTGAATGAAACTCCAAGTAACAATCAAGTGACGATTAGGCAGGGGAGTTACCTTCCCTGTGAATGAAACTCCAAGTAACTATCAAGTGACGATTAGCTATTAAAGCTTTTATACGTTTGAGGGTACAAATAATATCCCAGAGAGGTGGAGAGACACCCATTAACATCTCATAAAGCAATTTTGAGTTTGTTTCAACAGTAATAGTATGAAAATTAAAAGTAAAAGCCACTTTTAAAGCAATATATACCCACCAACATTTCATAGCTAAAGGAGTATCAACAGCATCATGAGAAGTAAAATAGCCCATAAAGTGCTCCTCAAAATTTCTGAAGAGGCCACCAACGACAGCAGAAGCTCATCCAACTGCCATCGACATTAACTTTCACCCAGCCAGGAGGAGGGGTCGTCCAACTGACTAACCAAGGGGGCCAAGATCTCATACCTAGGGGAACAACCTTAGTCGAGGCCCTTAAGGCTTTAGAATAATAGGCCAGAATATAGGAACTAGTAATAGTGGCAGCTAGGGGGGAGGAATTGTATTTATGGTTGTTTCTAGCAGTCCAAAGGAACCAAAGGACTAGCAGAGGGAGGAAAAAACCTTCCCTCATCTTCAGCATAAGCTTTCCATTCCCACGAATAGGTAATTAATGTGCCCCCATGATTCCAGGGGATACCAAAATGTAAACCCAAAAGATTCCAGACATCCATAGAAAAAGCACATTCAAAAAATGTGTCTTATGCCTTCCTCCGAATTTTTGCACAGAGGACATCTTGATACCAATCTTATGCCTTTCATTTTTAGAATGTCATCAAGAGGAAGTAAGGAGGAGAAATATCGTCAGAGGAAGAAGGAGATAGAGGGAGTAAAGAGTTTATGCCAAATCCAATTTCCCCAAAACCAATCCGGATGAGAGTTTCAAGTGTCATAGATCAATTTACAGACCGACTGTGAAGAAGACTTCTTCCAAACAGGATAATCTCTGCGGGAAGGGGTAGTAGGAATATTAGATATATGTTTAGCATTTAGCTCTCCCACCAGAGAATATAACTTAATAAATTTTTCAGATTTCCTTCTTCTTCTTCTCCTACTGTATTTTTTAATGCTCCATTCAGAATCCAAGGCCAAAGCAATATCAGCAACCGGGTCAAGAGTTTGAACATCAGCAGTCTGTGTAGTAGTAGAGTGCATAGCAGGGGGGTTGAGGTGCAAAGGTTTGGGGAGTTTCCACAATGGGTAATTCCCTAGTATAAGTATAAACTATAGGTAATTCAACGTCCTGCTCAACCAATAGCTCAGCGCTTGTAGTTGAAGGTGGCAGAATTTGAGATGATGTGGGGAGTTGTGAACAGTGTATCAGAAACCCGTTCCACTGTGGCTTCAAACCTCTCATTGTTTGGTGGGCCATCATGCACAATGGCGCCATGTTGCACAGTATTCCCCTCCAAACAAGGGACATTTTGTCCAATCTCAGGTTGTGTTCTCTAAGCCGAGTTAATCTCAGCTGACCACGCGCTGTTTTTCCTTAATTTAGGATGCAGATGAAAACCATTCACCGAATCATGTCCAAACATGTGGCAATGGGAGCAGTAGTGAAGATGTTTCTCAAGAAAAATCTGTTGCCAGTAACCAGTATGTGTAGAACCTATTCAAACTCTTCTGGAGGGGTAAAGTAACATCTCTTTCAATTAAAATTCTTGTCATAGAGGGCCTTGTTAAATTGAAAGTCGGAGCATCTAACATCAACAGTTTACCAAACATGGCAGCGATTGGAAATAATATCTCATGATTAAACAGATGCACTTTTAAACCAGGCAGATGAAGCCAAATAGGAATAATAGGAAGCTCAGTTTGAGGGTCGAAATCAGTAGTCCATTTTAGGACTTTCACCAAAACATCCTCAAAACAAATTGTTCTACGAGCAAAGAGTTTAGCGTAGTCATCCTCATTAGAAAGCTGAATCAGAATATGCCTACTATCGAGAGCACCAATGTTTCAACCCCCAGTCAAATTCAAAAGCTCGAAATGCTTAAGAAGAAAATCAAATTTTGGTAGCCCATAAAGAAACTTACCCACCAGATGGAATTGACAAGCAGCAGCCAGAATAGTGTTCTCAGAGTCAGAAAGGATGAGCGCAAACTTACCCCCCTTCTTCCCCTGCTTTCTTATGAAGTTGTACTCCCCACCAAGAATCAAAGATTCATGAAAAGAAGAAGGAAAATCAAACTTTGGAGCAACATCGGAGGAGTAGCCCCTGACAGTGACACCGGCATAAGTTTTTGCCATTGACAACAAGAAACCAAAAAACTGAGCATGAGACGAGCACGAAGGAGAAGCCAAAGCAATAAAGCAAACAGAAAGATCTCACCAACATCTGACAGACGAAAGAGAAGAAACGTTGTCAGCATTCCGAAATCGCCTCCAGTCGCTAGGAAACCTGAACCCTAGCAGAGCTCCTGAAACGTCCATTGCGGTCCTATATATATATATATGCCCCGCGTACTCCGATTAGCTGGTCGGGCATCTGCTTATTAGTTGTAAGTCTCCTCTGATCTGGGTTCGATTTCTCCCGAGTGTAGGATGTGTTACTCAAATTTTTAGGCACATGAGGGATGGCCGGGGCTCGCATAATAGCCTCCGGCCGTTCCTTTGTAATATATATATATATATATATATATATATATATGCAAGTCACATATTGTGAATGGTGCGGGCTGCATTTATTTGATATTTTAATGACATTTGGTGCTGCTAATGCTCTTTTAATAATGAGCCGCCATGATAAACAGTGCATGTACATTTTTTTTTGTTTTTTGCTTGGATAAACATGGTATCAACTTGAGTCTTGAAATACAAAAAATGTGAAATGCAGTGACATTGTTCCTTCTAAGACATTCATACTTTAGTATTATTTTGAAAACATGTAATTTATTAATTTTTAAATTTTTTTGTTCATGCATATTTAACGATTTTTTACCGATAAACAGGTGACATTACAGGCATTGCATGGGCTCCTCAAGCGATTCCAAATGGTATGATTCTTCACAGTTTAAAAATCTATTTTTTCTTCTCAGTATGAATTTGCTATCAAATTTTATAGTGCTTCACGAGGAATTAGTCTGTTGTTTGATAGGTTGGAGTACCGGACAACTCACAAAGCAACTCATCTATTAAATTATAGGAGCAATATGTTTTAGTAAGTAAAGTAGTACTGAATTGTTGGACTGATTCACCCAGCTGAATCACCTGATTAATGCCCTACTACACAAAATTAATCCGAATTAGTTCTCAGCCTTAGGGATATAAATGAATCAAGTTTGTCCATTCATTTTTTTATCAAATTTGAGCCGGAGTTTGAATGACTTTTTTTAAATACTTTTACAAACTTCTTTATTTTTCTTTTTATGATCAATCCACAATCAGGCCTAGCAAACTATATTAGGATGCTAATGTTTTTATATACATGCATGTATGATTATACATTTCATCAAAATTGAAATAATTTACTCAGCATTATTTTTAATATTTTATGAATAAAAATAAAATTTTATTCTATCGGTCTGATTATTTGCTTACTATGTTTACCATACTTATATTTATAGTAATATGCAACATTTTTAAAGTGCATATTATATAAAAATGATTGAAATGTATAGAAGAATTCACCAAATAAGGAGTTAAATAATCAAATTAACATTTTAATCTACCTTTTAGCAAGCAAATTGTTAAACTCAACTAAATATATTCACAAATATAAATGATCCGCCTGAAAGATTGTTCAAACTTATTACATCATCTGAATAAATGAATATAAATTAGCCTTACCATTGTATCCACCTTTTTTAGGGGTGTTTAGTGCGTAATTTAAACGCAAATTTACGTTAAATATTAACGTAAGTCTGTCAAAAGGAAAAAAGGTTGAAGTTAAATCCTGCAGTTTTCTAAATCCAAAATTTTCTGTTTTTGACATAATTCCTGGATTTATTAAATCCAATTATTAGATGGATTTAACGGATTTAAGTGAAGATGTGAGAGTTGTTGCTTCTCTGGTCGCAAAACACTTCATAGGGAATTAGTTGGATTTAACCTTGATCGAGTCAAATTTTTTTCTAGATTTAACTCTTTTGGATTTGATAAATTCGAATTTATAGGATTTATTAAAAATTTAAGTTAAGTCCGGGGTATAGCCAAACACCACCTCAATGTTTCATCTTTAACGGCTTTATGACTGCATGCCTAAATTTTCCTTTAAAAATATGTTTCATTTCGATCATGATGGCTTCTCATATATTTTGCAGGGAACATTCAGGCAGCTGTTTTAGCATCAGCCAGTACTGACAAGAAAGTAAAGCTATGGTTGTCTCCAGAACTGCATCCATCATGAGTGTCGCAAAAACATCATCTTCCGCTAAAAAAATCTTTCAAAAAGTTTTAACCGATAAGAAAATTTGCCAGAGGGCTTCAGGAGTAAAATAACCTTTTTGATTTTTTTTCCCCATAGAGCGCACTAATGAAGAAAACAGTGGATGCTTCTTAATCAGAAATCACATGTCATCAGACAATTTTTGTGGTACTTTTTATATCTCAATAAATCAAGCTCAGTTCATCATGATTATCAATATTATTTTCATCAGCCTTATTCAATTCCTGCTATTTTTCATTGCCCTAACTTCAGCTATTTCGGTCATCCAAGGTTTTATGCTTTCTTTTGAGAATAGTACAAGTATTTTGAATATCTTTTTCTTCAATCTGTGGATTTTGTTTGTATATCTTTGTTCTCTCTTTTTTAACGTTTTTTTTTTGTTATATATGGTCGTTTAAGATTATTTTTCTTTCTAAAGAATAAAATTAAAATTTTGCTTGTATTGCATGTAAATATATTAGTTTGGTAGGTTTGTTAGCTTATTTTTCATATTTAGCTGTTTGTTTTAGTAGTAAAAGTAATTATGATTTTAGGGATGCACAGTTAAATCTAGAAAGAGAGATTAGCAACAGCAGAAGCTCTTCTGCTTTGTATTGAATGATCGTGTGTAATGTCTATTTTTAGAATCAACGATTGCTTCCATTTTCTCACGTCTAACTTTTAACAGATAAGCGGATAAAATAAAGCCGGAGGCTTCACGTTTAAATTAGCTACAAGTAAATTAGTGCTTTTAGTGGCATAAAATTAGAGCTATGGTTGATTCCTAATATGAGTTGGATTTTATAAGATAGGCACTTTATTTTATCTAAAACGAGCATTAATAATATGTGGTAGTCATAAATTTTGAAAGATACCTTCCACAATTTCAAGTAGGAGAAGCTTCAACGCATTGGATTTGTCATCAAGAGGTAATCAATTTATTTCGTTGGAAGCAAAATTGTTTTTCAACTTGCAAGGGCAGAATAAAAAGATCAATTATTTATATGATGTCCATGTGCTGTGTCAATTAAGGAGCAAAATTGTCTTATTTATATGATGTCCATGTGCTTCATTATAATCGTGTGAATGCTCATTATTGATTTCAAACTTTAGTCCTTTGGGCTGTAAAAATAGATCAAATAAATCAAAAATTCTAAACCGATGTCTAACTTGACACTGGTCCTGAATGTCAGGCTATATGAAGAGAAACAGACTTCGAATAATTCTCATGTTTGGTAATAGTTGGTCGCCTCATTAAGAATAATTTCTATCAAATCCCATCAATATCAACGCAGTCTGAATTAGATAACCCATACGTTACCATTAGACTCTAATTCCACCTCAATCTTCTTCTTATTCAACACTATAATAATTACATCAATCGCATAACAAACTCCACGTAGACAAAAGTTCCCTGGTCCGGTTAATTGGCCGCTGCTTTAAATCTTAATCACCATCAAAGATAAGTCTTTGTGTAATCTACCAATCAACTTATGTATGCTGTTTGACCATTTATTACTTCATAACCTGTCACATGGCCCATTATTCCGGGCATTTTCAAAATCAATTGCTTATGGTTCTCGCAACATCAATATCTATCATGGGAACTGCTTAAACTCGAACATGTACCTAAAACACATTTTCCCATGAATTTTGTGTTATGTATCTAAATGTCCCAAATTATATATAAATTAAAGGAAATTGATGTTTGGCAGAGCCCAAATATTGATTTCTCGTGAGCAATCCGGCCCCATGATGAGAGCCCGCGCCATGTGTCTATAATTCGACTCCCTCACGCACCACGGTAGGGATCGAACCCTTGCCAGAAGGAACTTACAGTGACCCTGCCTACCAACTAGGCAAGGAATGCGGCACCCCAAATTATATATATTTTTTCTAACTAATTTTCTCTGAATTTTGTGCTTTGTGAATGGTTAACCACTCTTAAGTCCATTTTTTACAAGTAGCCATCACGGGAAGCTTAAAAAGTTGACAGGTTGCTTGAGATAAAAAAGAACATATAATGCAAGAATAAAAATAATGAAGTGTGGGATACTTAATTTAATTTGCTTAGATTAATTAAGAGAATTATTATCAAAGAGTCATTTATTTCATTGGTCATCTTTGTATTAAGAGTGCTGATATGATGACTTTCACTATATAAGTGCTGAATTGAAATATCGCCACATGGATGTAAAGCGCTAAAAAAAGTGTTTCAAATGTCATTGGGGGGAGGAAGGTGTCGCCTGGCTAATAAGACGGGGAGATGGCACAAAAAATATTTCATGCTTGGGGGAAAAGTATGAAAAGTATGTGAAGTCAATCCCTTTAGGGATGGCCATATAATCTGTTTTGGTGAAGATGACCTACATCTCAACAAGAGGAAGATGATTGAAGAAAGAGATGGAGAAGATAGGTGAAAAGTACACGATTTTATATATTTCAATTCTATGATACAATAAGGGGGTGATTCAACTATGAAGGGAATGCACCAACTATTAAAGTAGTATATAATATATATTAGGGCTAGAGTTGATGAGTGAATAATGAGGTAGAGGAGAAAGAAAATGAAGAATTTTCTTTATATGATGTCAATCTCGATGGTAACATAATAGTGCTCTTTTGAAATCATTGTTAGCACACATTTAAAAGAGGAATGCAATACCTTTATTATCTACTTCAGAACTTGTTGTGGCCTCTTAAAATTGGGATTGGAGATGCTTTTATTATGTAGTGGCAAGTTGTTATATATGAAGGGCGTGTATTGAATCCCGATTAGTGTTAAATGAGTATGTTCTGATTGGCTTAAAAGTTGGTGGTGTTGTGTTTTGGGTCTAACATAGATGACTAGATTGAATATTATGGATATCAAGGTGGGTAAAATCAAACAAAAATAGTAGAAAATCAGAGAGTTTAGTAGAGAGAGTTTTGATTGAATTGGTCGGGTGACACTCGTGAAGATGTCGACCATTAAGTCGTTGAAAACAAAATTAGATAGAATGATGGTGTCATTCAAATGAGAACTAGTGAGGCAATTGCTATGCTTTGGTATATTAATACAGCCGAAAGGAATTGGAGCATGCTATGGTGACTAGTAGTTAAGGTGTTGATTAGAAATTGACCAATGTGTATAATGGTTGAAGACATTGAGAAAGGAAGCAATAGGAGGATAGTTGATGTCTTGTCTAAACAACAATCATGAAAGCTATAATAATGGAGTTATCGAGGGCATATAATTAGTAGATCTAAGGATATTATTAAACCATGCAGCATCTAGGATTGTAGAGCCTTATGATTTGAACCGTCTGAAGCCATTTAGCCTGACAAATCAATCTAGGAGGCAGCTACTAATGACCGCCAGATTAGCGTGATTTTTATTTATTATTAGTAGGATCCATATTGGGTGTTGAAACTAAGCATTAAAATGAACTCACATCTCAATAAACTCGGAAGTGCTAAAAAGGCATCCAAATTTGATAAAAAAATGAAATGAAATAAAATACAATAAATAGAAAGATCAAATGAGCTTTAAATGATGCAAGATGCCACAAAGATTGTCTTCAAATCAATTTCATTGCAATATATATATAGAGTGGAGATTTACATGTATAATAAAATACTTTAAATGAATAAATTTCAAAAGAGAAAATAAGGGCAAAATAAAATGAAATATTTTTTAATTATGGTCAAAGAATGATTGAATCATCTTTAGATCTTTATTCTATCATCTATGAATCATTTTTTTATCATGACTTGAATATTCTTTGAATAGTCATCTTTAAACTATAATTGAACGATAATTAAGCCATCTTTGAACCATTTTCAACCTTTTCTTTGATCATGATTTGAACGATCTTCGGTTCACGATGGAGCCATGATTAAACCATCTTTGAACCAGTTTTAAACCATATTCAAATTATCTTTGATTCATCATAAAGCATGATTCAACCATTATCAAAACTCTTCCAACTATTTTCGCACTCTCATCAAATTTTATGTGAAACTTATAGGAATATTATTTGAACCTTTTTTGAAAGTTTGAATAAGATTTGGAAAATAGTTTAAGCATAATTTGAAGACAAATAAAATACTGTTTGATTATGATGTGAAGATGGTTTGAAGCTTTTTTCAATCATAATTAAATCATGATTCAAAGTTTATTTAAATCTTAATCAATTATAATTTGATCCTGCTTCAATAATTATTATTTAAGGAGTGGTTGAATATAACTTTAAAATGATTTATTCATGGTTCTAAGATAAAAGTGACCCAAAAATGGCTCTGCTAAATTCTCAACGTGTAATTTATAGCAACTAATGATATTTTGGCTTCAGGATTAAAGAGTATGAACAATATATTTAAATCTAAGCAATCAAGCATAGTGTATGACAATTAGGGCTGCCAAAAAAGCTTGTTGTTCGTGAACAGTTTGTGTTCGGTTCGTTAATGAGTTCGTGTTCGATTCGTTCGATAAGTAATGAGACGAACGTGAACAAACTTTTTTCGTTCAGTTAGTTAAACGAACCAAACACAAACAGTGATGCGTTCGTTCGTGTTCGAATCGTTATTGTTCGAAATATAAAATAAT
>NEWO01000033.1:1275509-1294106 GCA_003013225.1 Phalaenopsis aphrodite | reverse complement strand
TATATATATTATATTAGGGATGTCAAACTGGCTCGTCGTTCGTGAACAGCTCTTGTTCGGCTCGTTTGTTAAGAAACGAACACGAACAGTGACTTCACGAATAATTTCAAACACAAACTAATTTCAAACAAACTAAATTTCAAACGAACCAAACACGAACACGAGCCCTGTTCGTTCGTGTTCGGTTCGTTTACACCCCTAATGACAATACAAAATCCTCCCAGTCCATAAAAGCAGAGGCCATCGTTGTGAAACTTCATTGTAGCGTGAACACACACATTTTGCAATGTTAGGAAGAGGTTTGAAAAGTTTCATTGATTGAAAGATTATGTTTGTTTAAAGAGGGTTTAAAATAAATAAATAACATTTGGCCGGTTTGAATGGATCGGTTTTCAAATTGGTCAAACTGATTGTAACCAAAATTGAACATCCGATAAATCGAAGCAATCTAAATTTTGATAAAATTGAGCCTGAACCGATCCAACCGAAATTTAATTCGGTTAGAATGATTTGGTTATGAACAAATCGAAATTTAATTATTTTTTGGAGTTTGGCAATGAACAAGTATTATAAATTACGTAATTTATATGTATTTTTATGAATGCTGAGTTTATTTTAATCAAATGTTGTGTATAATAAAGTTTTTTTTTTTTTTGTAAGACATTAAATTAAAATTAAATTTTGGTTCTTTGGTTTGTTTGATTAAATGAAAATTAAAATTGATCCTAAAACTGAATATGAAAGTCTTAAAAATTAAAATTTGAAATACATTTTTGATACCGAATTGAATTAACTGAACTTGATCGGTTCTCTCCAGTTTTGTTTATTTTGATTTTGATCCCTAATTTTGGGAAAAAAAATTGCGTGTGATAGACGTATGCAGCGCTGCGTGTGATATTTAGGTTATACCGAGGGTATAAGGGGATTACATCCGCGGTATAACCTCTTGTAACCTTCTGTAACTTACGTGTAACATACTAATAAATTCTTAATATATGATAACAGAAGCGCGAAACTTATTTTAGGGTACAGGTAGGTTACAGAAGATTACAGGGAGGCTACAAAGGGTTATACCGCGGATGTAATCACTTTGTACCCTCGGTATAACTCCAATATCGCACGTAGTGCTGCATACGTCTATCGCATGCAGCACGCAGCGCTGCGTAGATCTATCGCGCACAATTTTTTTCCCTAATTTTGACTCTATTTGTAAAACCATGGGTATTTTAGTTGAAAATGAACTTTTAAATATATTTCTAACGACAGTTGTTATATTTTTTATAATTTTTGCTATTACGAGGCTTATTTGTCCATGGAAACGATAGTGAGGTTCATATATATACCATAAAAATTGTACAATAATTATAGGGAATTTGTGCGCAGGAATTTTCTAATTCTCTTCTCATATAGTCGCCGCATTAAGGAAAAATTATTGCATATGTAGAGGTGCGTGCGTTCTCCGATTACACCTGCACATCAATCATCCATGTATGCTACGTGCGTTCTCTAATCACAGTCGTACATCCATCATCTATGTATACCAGTGGGTCCCACTTTTACTAAATTTTATTTTTAAAAAAAAATTTAAAGGGATGGTTGATGTGCGGCTATGATTGGAGAGCGCACTCAGCTTGCGTACGCTCTACGTACTCAATAATTTCTTGAATTAAAGACAATTTTTTAAGGATTAAGAGATTGATTGAGAAATTAACTTGAAACTATTTATATATATATAAATGATTAAATATAAAACAGTTTTAAGTCAATTTAAAATATCATTATATATAATTAAGATGCATATATATATATATATATATATATATATATATATATATATATATATATATATATATATATATATATATATATATATATATATATATNTGTATATATATATATATGTATATATATATATACATATATATATATAGTAAAAATTGAAATTTAGATGTTAAATACATAAATACATAAGAATTGAGTGGCATGCATGTAAATCTTTGAAGAAAAAAAAAATATTTGGCTCCAATTATCTTGGGTTTAAATGAATCCATTAAAAATAAATCTAAAATACAAAGTTTGTTTAATGACTAATCAACTATTACGCCATAGTTTTAACGTCAATAAACTCCAAATAAATCTCTGTTTTTTATAGAAATGTCCAAATAAAATTATAATGATTGAATTGTCAAATTTAAAGAAAAGTAACGACTAAAGTGCCAAAATAGTCCCCAAGTTTGTACATAGGGACCATTTAATAGTACCAAAGCTTATATAGGAATGACAAAATGGGCTCAAACTGTTTTAAAATTGAGCTTTAATAGTCCTTAATAGAGACTATTTATTCCGCTCTAATTTAAAGAGATTCAAGCCTATTATGACACTTTTATAGACTCTTGGATTAAAACGGCCCCTGTTAGATATGGCTCATATACCGTAAAGGGACAAATGCTGGAGTAGAGCGAAAGATTCTGTCCAAATCGGGGGAGTTTCCTTAAGTGTGTTTAGGGTGCGGTACAGAAGTAATTTGATAATTACATATTGTACTCAAGGTTTTCTTTTATGCTCTTTCTAGGGTTATAGTAGGCATGTTTGTAATCCTAGATTATTCTATTATGTACCATGTACTCATTTTCTGGATTAGTGGAAAAGTCGTCGCTCTGTTCCCGAGGACGTAGGCATCTTTGCATAACCTCGTTAAATCTCTGTGTGATCTTCTGGAATTGTGTCGATTTTTATTTTTCTTCGCCTTAATTTCTCAACAGCCCCATATATATAATCGGGAATTATTTTGGCATTTCAATAAAAATCCAACTTTTAAAAAGCAAATATATAAAAGTTCTAATGGAGGACTAGACTTTCTTAAAAATCATAAAATATAAGTGGGCCTAGAAGATTAGTACTGAAATGGATAATTTTAAACTACATATTTATAAAAAAGATGAAATATTTGTTGGAATAAAACAAAAAAATAGTAGCCGTTAGATATGTACCAACATAGGAATTAGATGGTATATATGTAAATAACACTTTTTTGAAATTTTGTGCCGCTTCATAGGAATACATCAAATTCATAACTTGTAATGTAAAAGCCCTAAACACCACATAAATTAATGTGGGATTTGAAGGCTGGAAATAGGGCCGTCAAAACGGCTCGTTGTTCGCGAACAGCTCGTGTTCGACTCGTTAAGAAGCTCGTGTTCAGCTCATTAATTTCGTTCGATAAGTTAACGAGCCGAACACGAACTAAGATGTGTTCGTTCGTGTTCGGCTCGTTTTGGCTCGAAATACTACTCATCAAGTTTATATATATATTAAGTAGTATTTTAAAAAAAATCTAATTGACTACAAGGCTACAAAGATTTATAATCAATTAAAATATTGATTAAAAAAATAGAATAAAATTTAATAAATTAGATTCAAATGATGTTTTAATATAAATAATAATTTTTTAAATCTTGCTCAAACTTCTATTGTCTTATGGCGACATGATTAGGGTTGTTCAAATGACTCTTTGTTCGTGAACAGCTCGTGTTCGGCTCGTTAAACAAAAGAGCCGAACACGAACACACTTTTCGAACTCAAAATATAAACGAGTCGAACTCGAGTTGAGCTTGGCTCGCTCATGTTCAGCTCGTTTACACCCCTAGCTGGAAATAAATTGAGGATAACTCTTAATGAAGCAGTACAATGAACTGATAAAGGGTGGATCTACCAAGTGGGAAGAGAACAATTTTTTTATTTGAAATGACAGACCATTCAATCAGTCATGTAAAGGCGCTTCTACTTCTTCAATTATAATATAATTTAATGTTAGGGGCTTTTACATATATAACACTCAATTCCCATGTAATTACACATCCGACAACTGAATTTTCCATTTTACATTTATACCACCCAAATCTTTTTCACCACATCAGAAATACCACCATTTTAATTGTCAAATGAGTCTTTGGCATTGTCAAAAGTGACATTTGAGCAACATTAGTATATGTCTAACTGGTATTTAGGACCATGCTAAGTAGGTTCCTCTCAAAATACTCCAACTTAAGGTGAATGATGGCCAAGACAAGTAATATATTGCCACACTTATGAGTATTATATTTAAAATGACAAACAAACATAATCTACATATGTAGAGGGTTTGAGGTCCGGTATGTGGATGAATGTACGAATGACACCTTCAAGTCATTTATTATATGATATTCTATAGCGTTATTGAATGATGTTATATAATGTTTTAATACAAGTAATAAGATACTAGCATTATCATTGTGTATGTCGAAGGATTGTTGAAGAATCTTTCTTAACCAGACAAAATAATATTATTATAATATTATTTATTATTATATATTATTAAATAATAAGAAAATTTAAATGACACGTGCGTACACACACTAGTGCTCTCTCTAATGAGGATACTACATGCCTAGATGATTCAATATTGCCTCAAGGTCACATAATGAACCTTATAACTTATACCATTACATATAGTATGATACATATTTTCTCATCTTTTGGAATTTTCTCAATAATATAAACTACCATTTTGTCCCACGTTTTTATATATATATTTTTTATGACAGTCAAACCAATTGATGTATTTCTTTCTCCCACCATCAACTCACCTATACCCTTGCTATATATGATCTATATTGATTCATTATATCACACCAAACATTCTTGTCTGTTGTGAAGTACGTATCCACACTTTCGAGTTATCATTGATACTCAAATGTTTTAAATATGAAAACTGGATACATTTATATGTGGCATAACTAAGAAATGGTAATGCAGATATGGCTTCCAAATCACTTATATATTATAATATATTTAATATTTCTTATGTTTTTTTTTTTTTAAATGTTGTGTTATACATTATGTTGCTAACCTAACTCTAAAGCAAACCATCATTTCTATCAATGTAAACTTGCACATTTTTAACTTGTATCTGATGCACCATCTCTTCATTCAATCTCTAACAAATGTTAATTTTAATACATAGTAAAACATGTCACCTTAATTAGTTAGATTTAGCGTAGTTATAATATGACATGTAACATAGAGTATTCCCTTCAAGATATAATGGCTAAGTTACATTTAGCATTGGTTATCTTATATAAATGCTCAAAATCCCATTCTCAAAAAATATGAATGCACCTTGCTATGTTGAATTTGTTGAGTTTTGTTGATTCTTTCATAGATATTACATAAGGACTTCACATCTAAATGTATTATGAGTAATACATATGCACAAACATTCTTATATAACTCAATCTCTTTCAAGTCAAAGGATGATTCTATCTAATTTCTATTTTAGCAACCTAAGTAGCATGTATATTTTTACCTAGAAGTGGCTTATTCTAAATTTTAAAGAAAGATTTTGACTTATTGGGTGTTTGTGTATAATCTCTCTTTGGATAACTACCAAATAGTGTTTCACAATGGTTAAGCCATGACTTCTATCTCTGTCCTTTATCGACCATGATATACCTAACCAAAGCTAGGTCATGGACTGTAATTCTAAAGATAAGTATAATATTCTCGAAGGACATGGCCATCTCACCTATAAATTGATGTAATATGTTTATGAGAAATTCTAACACTAAAAAAATGTAATAAGAAAATAATGGTTTTATCTAATTTAGTGTAAATGATGTATGCAATAAACTACCAACGGTAGTCTGAGCTGTACTTTCATTCCTTTTAGCTTTTACAATGGCATTTTTTATGTACTTCTTATGCCATAATTAAGTGCATACATTTAATAATATTAAATTATAATTTGATTTTAACATATTCACTTTATTAATAATTTATATGATTCATAATATTTTAAGGTTACTATAATAAATGGTTTTATTCCATAAAAAATCTTAAGAGTACTAAAAATTATATTGTATCATTCATTTAATGTGTCCTTGGTCATTGTGTGTATATATGTGTGCATGACCTACTAAATCATTTCTTAATATATGGTGCAAGTAATTTGACTATGATTCTTCTTGGGTCATAGTGGTAGAATTTTAAAATTATGTGAAATATTGCCTTATAACATATTCTATAATATGGATTATATTATAGCTTGATAATGAAACTTTATTATAGCTTGATAACTCATGCCAAGAAATTACATTTAAGCATTTTATTTGATAGATTTGAGGATGAGTGTATGTGAATCCATAATCTCCTTTGAAAGTAAATGCATGGTTTGCCAAAAAATTAGTATCCAAGAGTGTCAATACTTATAAGTTCTATATATTTTGTTATTTCAGGCTCAAATTTCTATACTATTATCATTGTACATAAGTGTAAAAATTGTGATTTTCTTGTAGTCTCTTACTTTATGGTAACAGTAGGGTGCCAAAGAGCAATGTAATATCATTATAGTAAAGAACACAACCTAATTTTTTTCTAGGGAGCCCTCGTGCACCCTTAAAAACACTATTCTAAAATATTGGTGGCATTGTTCCATATTTAGCATCATAATAATGAGATAATATCAAATTTGTTATGCCTCCCTTAAAAAGTTAAGCATCTATTTTTTTTTCTTTGATATTTTTTATGTAGATCATAAAAATTAATGAAAAAAATTTATGTTCCCACTATTAATAGCCTCAATACCACTTCTATCATAAAGTTTCAACATCTCATTCATCCTTGCTCCTTAAAACCTTCTTGAGTTCTTCCAAAAAATTCAAGTAGTGATTGTGTCTTGCCCATAAATATTTAATAACATATATGAACCAAACTATCAAGTGTTGGAAATTGTACATAATTTTTTATTAATTGTCCCAATTCTAGTGGCTTATATATGGTTCCTTTAAGGAACCATGGCAAATGCTTATTACATTATAATTCAATAATAGCAAAACTTAAAGTGAAAAGCTAATCATTTGAATCAACTAACACTAGAACCAATAATTTCCCCCAATACTAACCAAATAAAAAGGTAATATCAAATCTTAACTTTGGCGAACAAAATCATCTTTTTCTATACAAAATATAAAAATTAAAAAAAAAACTCATTATAATTATTAAATCTTATTTATTTGTATTTTTCGACTTGAAAAAAAAAACTATGTAAAGTTGAGCAAATAGCTTCCATGAATCTATAGAGTAAGCAATATGACATGTTCATCTTTCAAATATAACTTTGATTCCTTTCATATGTCATCCTACGCTTCAATATACGAACCCTTACATTGAATATTGCTTCCATGTGATCTATCATCTTTTTCTTTCATTTTATGTCAAGTGTTTGACAAAGAGTCCAGAGTGAATGATAGCACATGACTTTATAAATTTGTATTATTGATGGCTAGGTAACATTATAAGATCTTTCATGTATATACAAACCACTAACAAAAACATTTGTAGGTCTCACTAATGAACTTAAGATTCGATACATCTAAGAACCAAAGACACGATTGTAACAAATTACCATATTCTACTTAAACGTCAATCAATTATTTTCACTTGAACAATTCATTCGATACTCAACATTATTAATAATTTATCAATTATTTATGTGCATTAAATATCCATTTTTCCTTCAAATATCACGTCCATAAAAGTCTAATCTAAAATGATTCTTTCTTTATATCAGACCATCTCACCTCTATGATATCTAACATACACGAACACTGTCATTGCCGGAAACCATTTGATCATCTCTATTTATATGGGCAAGAGATCTTTTATGCTTTATGCAAGTCATGGTCATTTTATGAACAATAGACCAATCTTTTGAGGTCAGATATGTAAATATAAAAGAATTGAGGTTGGATATGTAAGTAAGTAAATGGCGCCCCCTTGTTTTATTTTAATGTAACAATATAAACTGCTTGTGGGGTCCCACTTGACCTCCCCGCCGACCGCGGAAGCAACGCTGACAGCATCCAAACGGTTGCCTTCATCTTTTATTTATTTATTTATTTATTTTTATTTCTTCTGCCGCCTACAATAATAAACACCTAATTATTCTGATGCATCTCAAGAAAGCAACCAAAATTACAAAATGCCCCCTAAATTATTACAAAAATTATTATTCTAATTTTATAAAAAAAGTTCTCATCATTGCCCCCCATAAATTTGAACTTTTGTGGGCTCAAAAGTCAAAACTAATACCGAATTAATTTGAAAAAAATTCAAATGCATTAAATTCATCATTTTAATTAGATTTTAATTTGATTTTAGATTTTTTTAGTTATTTTTTTATTGGGAAAATTGATAAAAATGTATTTTTTTTAAAGTAAATTTAAGAAGTAATATGTTTAGTCAATGAAATTAGACAGTTTTTGTACGGAAGAAAATGTCCAATTATTATGTCATCATCTGAACTATAATTTTGATGATGTTACTTGAAAATTTTTAGATATTTGTCTGTCAACATTTATGCTTGTTTAATATAATAATTAAATGACTTTCAGACTATTTTTTATAAAAAAAATAATATTGTAAGCTACTTTTTTTATAAAAATTTATAAGAATGAATTTAATTATTATTATTTTAAATATGATCCATAAACTTTTTTTAGCACATATACTTAAAAAAAAGTCCAAATTATAAATCTTATTTTTTATATGTATTTATTGAGAATAAATAAATATTTATATAGATTCAACAAATTTGAGATTTATCCCTAATTAAAATTGTAATTAAAATAACATACTTTATTTTTTTACATTTATGATAATGAATCTAATTACCATTGTTTTAATCATAAATGCTTATATTTAAATTTAAAATAATCAAATTTATGAAATTAAAATAAATCTAAAAAATAAATTTCAACGGTCATTATTCAAATTTTCTCTTCCCTGAAATATATCCGTTAATTTTAAAATACAGAACTTCAATTTCTTTTTAACGAAAATTTATTATATATAGTGTCTGCATGCGGTGTCCGATCTTTATCATAGATCACAGTGATTTACATGAAATCAAATTTTTTTAAAAAAATAAATTAAAATATGATCCACTGAAATACATCCTGATCATAAATCACCTTGATCTAAGGTGACAAGATGTCCATGCAATTATTTTTCCTTTCTAACACCCTCTAACTTCCAAAAATTAAAACATCGCATTAACGCATGCAGCACCGCTAGGTATAAAAAGAAAAGGCAAAAAGGTAGGGGTAGTACCGTAATTTACACAACCTGCAGGCGTTTCAAAACAACGTTAAACTTCCATTCCCGCACAGTACCGCTGCGGCAGCTCGTGCAGCTCTCCTCCACTTTCCTCTTCCCACCTACTTCATGCCAGAGAAAACCCTAAAGCTCCAACGCGCGCCATCGAAGCTCTCCAGCGATGCCCGGCGGCCGCCTCACCCTTTGCCGTCATCTCCCCGCCGGCCGATTCTCCTTCCTCTTCGGCGGCCAAAGCGCTCGAAACCCTATGGGATTCTCCCGCGCTCTGCCTCCGAGCCGATCTTGTGGAGGGTTCCGGCGATCGGCGGAGAAAGAGAGAAAGGGAAGTGGACGGCGTCGATTCGTATTCCTAGACCGCATACATGTACGGATGTGATGTCGCCGTCGCGGTGGCTCAAATCTCCGTCGGCTGCCGTGGGAGATTCAAGGGAGGTTGGTTGATGTTAAGTTGAATTACAGGTTTTATTCGATGATTTTTTTTTTCTCTAAGTGTTTGAGGGAATCGAAGGGTAAGTTTAGGGAAGGTTTTGAGATTTGTTTTAGAATGATTCTAAAATGCTGAAAGCAAAGGGTTTAATTAGACTTTGATACGAAATTTGCCGAATAATTTCAGTGTTGATTGGGGGTTTTAGTCAGGATTTGTTGAAATTAGGTCATATTGATCGAAACTGTGGAAGCAACTACTAAAATTTAACTGAAACAAGCAAGATTTGGCCAAAATCATGAAACTCGAGTAAAAATTCGTTTAAAATTTATATTTATTGTTTTAAAATCAATATATTTTAATAAAATATTTTTAGAATAATTTAAATATTATAAAATAAAGTAAATACAGAAAATTACCAAATTCAATGAAACCGAAATGTGATTAGAACAAAATTGGGATGGAATAATGGTTTTAATACATATTTAATCATGACATTAACTTTCAGTTAAAATGATCTGAAACTAGGGCTGTAAATTTAGCCTGAAGATCGTTAATTGCTCGCATATTAATTTGAATTTTGATTTGGATCGAAACAAAGGAGTTGTGCTGCGAGCTAAAATTTTGAGTCGAATTTGATTTGAGCTGGCCCCAACTCGGGCTGAAAATCAGATCGTTACCCTTATAATGTTAGTTGTGATTTTAGTAAATTTTAGCTCAAAGATCATTAATCTCTCAAAATTTAATTTGAATTTTAGCTCGGATCAAAAAATAATGAGCCAAAATTTTGAATTGATTTTTTTTCAAATCGATTTGGAGCCATCCAACTCAAATTGAAATTGGATCGTTATCACTCCTGCTTGAAACTATCAAAGCTGATTAGTTTCAGGCAAGAACATATCAAAACAGTCCCTTTTTTTGTCAGTTTCATAGTATCCAAAAATTATACCCGAAACTAATAAAATTGAAATGAAATAATTAAAAGAAATAAGGTTCATTAAAAACTCAACCGGAAAAGAAAAAAAAAATATTTCTGAGTTTTTTTAGGATAGATGCAACTGTTTGATGAAGCTGCTACAGAAGAAACTGTTTTTCAAAAAGCTGAAGTGAATTTATAAATTTATTGTATTTTCAAAAAGTCAGATCGCAACTTTCTAGAAATCAGCATACTTTAATAGTTGAGGTTAAAAAACTTTTCATGCCATAAAAATTTTTAGATAATAGCAAAAAAATAGTTTATCAAACAGAACTGTGTGTTGTTCTTAGCAAAGTAGACAGAAATTTTTTCCAAACAGACCCTTACATATATACTACACAATTTTTATGTATTTACATATCCAACAGCCAAAATTTAATATTTACATTCATAGCACCTAAATCTTTATCACATAAAAATATCACTTATTAACTTTCTTTCTCTTAATCAAATTTACCTTTTTAATGCTTAGGCTATATCAAATTTTAGGTGTTAGATATGTAATTCCATAAGGCTTGTGTGGCATATATGTAAATTTCCCAAAAATAATCTTTGTGCTTTTTAATAATATGTTAAAAAGAAATTTTAAATTTTAAAAATAATTAAAATGGAAGCCGCAGGAGACGAAGGTGGTGGTGAGCGTTGCAGTAGAAGGGAGTCCAGGGCCGGTGAAAGCCATGGTGAAGCTCGGGGCCAGTGTGGAGGAAGCCATAGCTGCCGTCGTCGATGAATACAGCCGCGAGGGGAGGAGCCCGCGGCTGGACCTGCAAGCGGTGGCCTCCTTTGAGCTCCATCATTCTCATTTCAGCCTCCACAGTAAGCAATTTTACAGTTTTTTACTTGTTTTAGCTTGCGATTTGTATGAATTTTAAAAATTAGAATAATTGTTTTTTTTTTTTTTTTTGCATTATTCTTCTTCTTGAATTAATTGTCAGTAAGCTTCAACTAAGGCATAAGATTTTGTACAAATCAATTTTGTATTGCATCAAATCTCAATTTTCAGTACATATTTTTTTTTCTTACAAAAATAAATATTAAAATCTTAATATTTGAACAACCCACATGTTCGTTGTGCAGCAATTTTCTCGTTAGAGTTCATATTATGTGACTATCAAATTAATATCATAAAGGAAGATTTGCATATATAATGTTCAATTCCGATGTAATTTAATATCTAACACATAAACTTTAAATTTTGACGTATACATTCCGCCCTACCTGTGCATGAAAATGTGTATTTCACTTTTTAAAAGTTAAAGTAATAATTTATTTGATGTGATATCAAAGATTTGGGTGATATTAATGCAAAAATCAAAGTATAGGTGTTAGATATGTAAATACATAGAATTGGATGGTGTAGATGTAAATTCCCCTTCTTATATGTCAGAAAGATTTGCATACATACCACTCAATTCATATGTATTTGTTGGAAAAACAATAAAAAAACTTATTAGACTACAAGCATACACATAGCTAAATTTAACAAACAACTGATGAGAATAAGCAACATCAAAGTTTTAGCATAGGAAACCCTCAAATAGAATAAAAATCACAGAACCTGTAGGTCACTTATACATTCAATAATCAATTTAATGGATACACGAAGTTCTTCTCTAGAACACTACTAGAGGAAATCAGTAATTAACCATCATTGAGTAATTGGTATATATCAACTTCATCAAACATAAGGATTTAGTAATCTCACCAAATTCAAGAATACATGATGCAAATCACAATAGAAAACTAGAAGTCAGTCTTCAATTCCCTGTCATATGGATTTCAACAATTGGGAGACAGACTTGTTTACTGAAGTTCTTCCTTCTTGTTCCGCCATATGCATTTCCTTTCTTTGTCTCCTATGTTCGAAAGATAGGTAGCAAGAGTCGAATTGCTCTGTTTGTGCGAAAACCGTAGAGAGGAGGGACGTGGGTATGGAGTAAGGAAAAAAATGACAACTCTTTTTTTATTCATAAAGAAAATCGATTTTCAGTTTTTTCTCAAGCTGCACAGTGCAAACATCACATAGGATGGACCCACAAAAATCACCCCCTCTCAATCATGCGAAGAAAAAACTCGCCTATTCATGCGATTCCTCGACGTACTGTAAGTTTTTCTTTCAGGGATATTTTTGTCATCATATTAGAATTGTTCTCATCGGTATGGATCTTCTTAAATTGTAACTTATTCGAGTTTAGTGCATCTCGAATCCAATGACATCCCACATGAATATGCTTCGAAAGTGAGTGGAATGTGTAATGCCCACTGAGATGAATTGAACTCTGACTATCACAATATAAGATAAACTTATATTGTTTATGGCCCAACTATTGTTACAAATTTTTTATTTGCAAGACTTCTTTGCAAGTTATTTTGACAAAAGTCACGCACTTCTGTATTTTAGATTGTCATGAAATTGCACCCCTGCAGAAGTAACCAAGTATCCCAAAATGGGCTTTCTTGAGTTGACATGAACACCTATTTAGGCATCTATATAACCTTGCAAAATAGGATTATCGTTTCTGAATCATAAACACACTTTGGAAGAACCTCTAAGATACTTTAAAATTCACTTAACTAGTGCCCAATATTCTTTTCTCGGATTGGAAGGAAATAGACTAATAATGCCGATTGCATGAGCAATATCTCATCTCGTACATATTATAACATACATCAAGCTACCGACTGCAGATGCATAATACACTTTCTTCATTTCTCGATTCTCATTCACTTGTAAGGCATTGTTTAGTGTTTAGGTTAAACGGCCTTGCAAGTGGGGATACGACTAGTTTCATGCCGCTCATATTGAATCTTTCAAGAACTCTCTATATTCCTCTCCTTAGATGATCATAACTTGTTCTTCTTCCTATCAAGAATAATGTTCATTCCAAATATTTGTTTTGTGGGTCCCAAGTCTTTCATGGCAAAAGATTTGTCGAGTTCTCTCTTGAGCTTCTCAATTTTAGTCCCATCATGACCATAGACCAACATTTCATTGATATATAGTAAGAGAATCACATGATCATTATTAGAGAAATTCTTTGTAAAAGCACAATGGTCACAAGTGGTCTTAAGGTACTCATTTGCTTTCATAAAAACATCAAATTTCTTATGCCACTGTCTCGGTGTTTGCTCAAGCCCATATAAATTCTTTCTTAATTTGCATACAATATCTTCATTTTCTTTGTCTCTGAAGCCTTTGGACTGTTCCATGTAAATCTTCTCTTCTAAATCACTGGGGAAAAAAATTTTTTTTATATCAAGTTGTTCCGCCTCCAAATTCAAACTGACAATTAATCCCGACACAAGATAGATTGAACTCGTATTCACCATCGGTGAGAAAATCTAATTGAAATTGACACTACTTGTCTGAGTAAATCCCTCACAAGTAACCTTGTTTTCTGCTTTGGTTGTGAGCTATTCTCCTCCGACTTCAGATTCAAACTGACAATTAATCCTGATACAAGATAGATTGAACTCATATTCACCATCGGTGAGAAAATCTAATTGCAATTGACACTACTTGTTTGAGTAAATCGCTCACAAGTAACCTTGTTTTCTACTTTGGTTGTGAGCTATTCTCCTCCGACTTTAGTTTGAATACTCATTTGTTTTTTCAAGTTTTCTTGTCCATTAGTAGTTTCAACAAATCATAAGTGTGGTTCCCATGCAATAATTTTATCTCATTTTATGGCACTCAACAACTCTTCTCACTTCTCATATGAAAAAACCTCCAGGTAAGTCTCTGATTATCACCCGTTAGTAAGCATCACATATTCACTGGTAGAATATGTCTTAAAAGGTTGATATTTCTATTGTATCTCGTTAATAAAGGTTCAAATGGTGCATCTTCTTGGTCCTCAACAGTTGGATCATCATCTGTTGAAAGTGAATCATACATATATATATATATATATATATGTATGAGTCACTTTCAACAGATGATGATCCAACTGTTGAGGTATATATATATATATGTACATGTATATATACCTATAAGTCACATGCCTCTAAGTCACTTTCAACTGTTGAGGTATATATATATATATGTACATGTATGTACATATATATATGTGCATGTATGTACATATATGTAGATGTACATACATGTACATATATGTAGATGTACATACATGTACATAGATATATGTACATACATGTACATTACATATATGTACATACATGTATATGTACATATATGTATATATTACATGTATGTACATATATATGCAGATATATATGTACATATACGTTTGTTTTCGTTACCATGCACTATTGTTGGACAAACTATACCTGAATCAACTTGTTCTTCACTTGTACACTTTGACTCATTTGATTTTTCAAAATCTACAATCCAAAAACTCTAAGCGCCCATATGAAATATCTTTCTCTGTTCAAACCCTCTGTGGTATGACATGATTCAAAAGAGCTGAAGGTTAAAGATTATCAGGTGAACCACCAATTTTAAGCCTCTCCCCAAAAAACTTAGCCAGTTTTGAAGAAGATAGCATGAAACGAATTTTGTCATTAATTGTGCAGTTCATCTTCTCAGCAACTTCATTATGCTAATGAGTTTTTGGCTGTCTTCTTGATTTTGATTCCATAAGTTCTAAAGTACGCCTCAAATGGCCCACTGTACTCACTACCATTATTTGAACGGACATACTTTAGCTCTCTCAACTGTCAGTTGAAAAATCTTGAAGAAACCTAAAGTCTGATCTTTCTATTTCAATGTGTAAGCCCACACTTTCTTGAAACAAGTTTCAATGAAAGTAATATAATAACGAGCACCACTGAGGCTCGTAGCATCCATAGAACATATATCAATATGCACCAAATCCTACACATTAATTTTTATAGGTGTAGGGAGAGTTTAAAAAGAGATTCTATGTTGTTTATCGGCCAAGCAATGAGTACATATCTCCAATTCGGCAGGCTTCAAGTTTGGAATAACCTTTTTTCTATGAAAGCTTCTTCATACCATTCTAACTCGCGTGATCAAGTCGCTCAGTCGCATATCGTATAGTTGAGTGGATGAATCATCAATTGCATTCACTTCTCCCCCTTAATACTGAGCCTCCATCAAATAAAGAGAATTGTGCTTCTTTCCTCTAACAATCACCAATGATCTCTTAGTGAGCTTCCATTTACCTTCACCAAAATGGTTATGGTATCCTTTATCATCAAGTACACCATTGAAGATCAAATTCAAGTTGATCTTTGGAATATGTTTTATATTTTTTAGAGACAATCAACATCTGGAGTCAGGATTCATGTAGAAATTATTCATGCCCACAATTTTGCATTTTGCATCTTTCCCCATCTGCAGATGACCAAACATACCCTCATTGTAGATAGAAAACACATCACGACAAGAAGTGACATGATATGAGCACTATAATCAAGTGCACAACGAGAATCCTTATATGTGAGATTAATATTGTTTCTATTACAAGTAATAGGGTATCTGCAATAGTTGTTGTATTAGCATTAATTTTCTTTATTTCATATTTCAGCTTCTGCTTTTGTTCTCTTTTTAACAATTTGTATTGTTCGCTTATGCCTTGATATGTCATAATGAAAACATATGAACTCATTCTTTGTCTGAAACTTTCTTCATGATTTGTCATTGCTTTCACAATACTTATGATTTCTACTCTTTTTTTTATCATGTTTCACTTAAATTAACACCCGATTCTACGTAATTATCCCCCGCTCATTTATCTTTTTTTTTATTTATTTAACATACTCTCTTTCACTATATTCAAAGTAAGAATGTCATTTAAAGCAGAATTGCTAAGAGAAACAACAAAAGTCTCCCAACTATCCGGCAAGGAACTGATCAAACACAAGACAAGGACATCAAGTTTTGACTTCATTCCAATGCTGCTAATTGATATCTTCTTAAAAACATTCAAGTGATTAGAAAATACAATTCCATGAGTGTACCTGAGATACATCAATTTTTTTAAGAGAAAAAGTCCTATTATGTGCATTTTTCTTTTCGCCCAACTATCTCAGAGTTTCTCAAACTTTGTTGACATTTTTCTTATTAGTAAAATATTAATAAACACTATTGTCAACCCATTGTCGAATCTTGCTAATTGATTTTGTATTCAACTTAGTCCAATCCTTATCGGCCAACTTTGTTAGTATCCAAAAGTAAATCTTCTAAGTCCAAACAACAAAGTAAGTCTTCCATATGTGACTTCCAAATTTAGTAATTGGATGTCGTAAGCTTATTCATGTTATTATTGTTATTAATAAACTCCTCCATTTAACCAGCACAAATTATTCCTAACTCAGCTACCACTTGTTGGAAAAACAATCGAAAAACTTACTATATTACAAGCATACACACAACTAAATTGAGCAAACAACCGACAAGAATAAGCAATACCAAATTATTAGCGTGGAAAACCCCTCAAATAAAGTAAAAATCACAGGACCCATAGGTCCACTTAAACAACTCCACTAATCAACTGAATGGGTGCACAAAATTCTTCTATAGAATATTACTAAAGGAAATCAATAATCAACAATCACCAAATAGGTGGTATACATCAACTTCATTAAAACGTAAGAGTTTTTTAATTTCAACGAATTCAAGAATACAAGGTGCAAACCACAATAGAAGAAGAGCAGCCGGCCTTCATTTTCCTGTTCTGTGGATTTCAGCAATCGGGATTCGTACTTGATTCCTGAAGTTCTTCTTTCTTCTTCCTCCAAAATGCTTTTTCCTTTCTCTGTCGTCTGTTTTTGCAAACCATGCCAAAATGTGTATTTTGCTTTTTAAAAGTTAAAGCGGTGGTATACTTTTGATGGATTATGAAAGATTTGGGTGATATAAATGTAAAAAAGTAAAACTAAAGTTTATAGGCGTTATATAGATATGTAAATATATAGGAATTTGGATGTATGTTTGTAAATTCCCCTTCTTATATAATAAACATATCATAAGCTTCTTTACCTAATGCAGGTCTTAACAAAAGTGACAAAATTGGAGAGATCGGAGGGAGAAGCTTCTATCTCCGAACCAGAAGCAGCAGCCATAGCTTCAATTCTAGAAGAGAAGAAAGAAGTAATGGCTTCTGTGCTGAAATTCATCAGGTTACAGAGACCCATAACTCATCTGCAACTTCTTCTCATCCCTTCTTCAACACAATTGCTACAATTTTTCTTATGATTGAAAGGAGAACTAAGAAAATCTGCAAAATGGTGTCATGTTTTCTGTGTGTTTGATGCAAATTTGTACATTCTCAGCTATTTTATACTTTTTTTTTCTGATATTTATAACCAGAAAGCCATTTGTTTTAGTTGGATGGCTCTGTTACAGGCATATGTAATAAAATACGTGCATATTGCATTGTATTGTAAAGATAATTGTAGAGGGATGTAAAATGAATTTGTACAGCTGTGATGACGAAAATAAATAAAGAACGTTAGTTCCATAAACATTTTTTTCTTTTAAATTGTGTCTATATATATATATGAAACTGACAAGAGATGGTCGACGGTGGTCAGTCGAGGTGATCGGCGGTTGGCGGCTATCGGCGACGACTGATGCTGGACTTCAGCTCTAAGCTTCAAGCTTTTCTTTAGACTTTAAGCTCTCCTCCTCAAGCTTGCAACTCTCTATACCATGAGAATAGAAGTGGAGCCCTATTTATAAAGTTTTGAGTGCAATTAATGCATGAATATGAATCGCTTTGATTAGACGGTCTGAAGAGTTTTTTTTTATTAGATGGCATATGATGGACATTTGAGTGTCTTAATGATGTCAGAATTGAGCGATCTCAGGCTCATTTTTGTGGCATTATTGTGGTGTTATTACGGTGTTATACAAGTGTTATTCTGGTTTTATTTAAGGTAACCCGCGTTTATTGGCGTATTTTGGTGGGGGTGTTATTCGAGTTTACTTGCGGTGTTATTGCGGTGTTATTGTGGTGTTATTGTAGTGTTTTTTGAGGTAACCCGCAACAGCGATGTTATTCAAGTAAATTTGTGTTATTGTCGCCGAAAACACACAAATAATATTGTTTACGGT
>NEWO01000033.1:1253889-1273829 GCA_003013225.1 Phalaenopsis aphrodite | reverse complement strand
AAATGATCTTAGAATATATGTACTATCACAGGTAAATTAATGAAATTAATAGATATTATTATTCATAGAAAAATAAATATCTTATACATTCAAGAAGCTGAATGAGTTGAAGAAAAAGCTTAGGAGTTTGATAACTTATTTTTTTTAATTTAAGTATGCATGTAAGAGTCGTACTAGTAAATGTGTAAGTATAACAATAAATAAGAGTTTGAAAGATATTATTATAAAAAAATTTGATTGGAGAAATAAATATAGTCTTAAAGATTAATGTTGGCACTAAAATTTTTAATATTATAAGTGTTTATCCTCGTCAAGTAAGTTTGGATATATGTACAAACGAAAAATTTGGAACTACAAAAAAATTAATAAAAATGATACCTCTGAAAAAAAATAGTTATATTGGATGAGATTTAAATGAAGATGTTGACAGAAGTAATAGAATGTCTTAAAAAATATTCATGATGACTATTATTTTGAAATGATTAATGAAAAAGGTAGAATCATATTGGATTTTCTTTTAGCTTATAATATTATTATTACAAATACTTTATTAGAGATGAACATATTATTACTCATAAAAATAGATCTAATAAAACACAAATTAATTATTTTTTATAAGAAAAACAAATTGTCGAGAATGTAAAAAATAAGGTCAGTGCAAATGAAAATTTGAATACTCAACATCGATTATTAATTTTAAATTTAAGATGAATAGTTAAAATATAATGACACATTGTTATAGAATTAAGTGGAAGCGCTTAAAAAACTAAAAAAAAAATTATTAGCAAACTTTAGCATTATTAAGATCTAGGATGTTCGTAAAGAAGTTAATTTTATGTGACATAAAGTAACATAAACTATTAAACAAGTGACAAAAGATATACTTAGAGAATTAAAAGAAAATATTAACATGCACTATTAAACAAGTGGCAAATGATGTAATTAGAGAATAAAAAGAAATTTTTTTTATAAATAAAAATAGTTGGTGAAATAATAATGTGCGAGAAAAGATAAAATATAAAAAAATTATTATAACTATTGATCTAAATGTAAAAGCTTAAAGAAATGGAAAAAAAATATATGGTGACTCATAGGGAGTCTAAGATAACTATTTGTGATGCTAAGAATTTTATTTTTAATGATCTTTGTAATAGATTAGAAACTTTATAAATAAAAAGTGAAAAATAAAAAGTACTTTTCTTAACATTGGTGGGTAAAATATTTTGTTAAACTTTTCAATAAATTTTTTTAAAATACTAATAATAATAAAGCTTTTTATTTTTACATTCACATTAGTGAAAAAGAAATTGATGGGAGTTTAATGAAAATCAAGGGTGAAAAATCAAAACCTCATCCCAATAAAAATATGAAAATATTTAAGAGATTTAGAAATTTCATGGTATACTAAACTTTTTAATATTATTTTTAAAACTAAAATGATGAGTGAGTGGAGGAAGAGCATTTTGATCATATTTTTAAGAATAAAAGAGAAACACAAGAGAGTGAAGTATAGAGTAATTAAGCTAAAGTATAACACATTAGAATTATGGGAGAAAGTAATTGAACATATTTTAAGATGCAATGCAAAAAATTTTCATAAACAACTTGAATTTATGTCAGGCAAGTCTACCATGAAAGCTATACATTTATTGAGAGGCACGATGGAGGCTACAAGGAGAGTAAGGTGGATAAATATATATATATATATATATATATATATATATATATATATATATATATATGATTTTTATTGATTTAGAAAGCTTATGATAAAGTTTCACGAGTTCTTTGGAGAGTTCTAGAAAAAAAAAATGTGTTACTATGACTTATATTCAAGTCAGTAAAGATATGTATACTAGAGCTTACTTATGTTCGAACAGAAGAAGAATTGACCAATTATTTTCCTATTTCAGTTGGATTACATTAGGAATCGGCTTTAAGCCTATATCATTTGAGTAGATCTAAAATTGAATACATGAAAAATAATAGTAGATATAGTGACAAAATTGTAACAATGTATGAACAAGTCAACAAAAGGAGTGAACATTTTAGATTTCTTGGTTTGATTGTTCAAAGTAATGGTGATATAGACGAAGATCTTATTATTATAATTCAAGTTGGATGATTGAAGTAGAGTAATGCATCTACATCTTAGCATTAAGAAAAATTTTAGAAATAGTGGTGAGAATATTGGCCTATAAAAGATAAGCATAAAATTGCTGAGATGGAAATGCTTAGGTGGATGAGTGGCTTTACACTTGGAGACAATGAAAAATAAATATATCCATGAAATAGTTGGTATAACCCGCCAATATAATGTAAGATTAGAGAGATACGTTACATTAAACGTCGACCATCTAATAATGCGGTTAGGAGAGCAGATGTTTTAGATTCAATTTATGTTAAGAAACATAGATAGACCTAAAAAAACTTGGTGCATGTTGTTTCAAAAAATTATCTAAACTTATTAGAATTAAACAAAATGGAGAAAAAAGATTCAGGTAGAAGACATCCACATATGTTGTATCTCCACATAAGAAGAAAAGATTTAACCGTAAATTTTACACCATTAAACATTTATAGCGCTAAAATTGAATAGCATTCATCACAAATAAATATCTGAGGCAACACAATTCTCACAGCCAAAAGAAAAAAAAAATTTCACTGCAGTAGTGATGTTTCAAAACCAGAAAAAACACCAATAAAATCCTCAACTTGATGCAGTAAGAATCTAAGGAAATAAGCTGAGATTTAAATATTTAGGCAAAATAGAAAGGGAAGATTAATTTAAGTTTGGTTGGAGGATATTTATCTTCCAAATTTCCAGCAGATCTGCACCTCTGGTTTTCTAATCCTTCCTCAGTTCAATAAACTCCTGTCGGATACCCGTTGCATTAACAATGATAATTTCTAGCTTATCTCCCTGCAATAGTTCAGACACCCAAAAAAAAAAAAAAAATTAAAAAGATGGTAGAATTGAATGAAACTGTTAGAGAACAAGCATCATTTCTACCAACAAAATTTGATGCAATTTCATGGCATCTCATGTTAACTGAATCCCATTTATTTCTAAAATGGAGGAATATGGTTGCAGTGAAGTGACCATAGATCGAAGGTCGCAACAAAATCTTATTGGTATAGAGCTTAGCTTCAGCATGAACCAGGTTTACACACACACACACACATATTGATGTGATAGGTTTGGCTCGAATTGAATTTATATCACGCTAGCCAATAACTTTATCAAATCATGATCAGATCAATGCAAACATTAGATCAGACTGAATAACAAATTTGAATAAATCTTGATCTGGGACCATATCAGTTTGGTTGGCTCAAGCTCGAATCATTAATAACATTTGATTAAAATCATGTGCAAAACTAAGTAAAAACCTACTGTCATGGGCGGGCCAGCCGGCCACCCACCTATCCTGAAAGATTGGAAACTCCTTGACTAGTTTTATTTCACTTCCTATTTATGTTTTTGTTATTTTTATTTCAGAATTATTTCCTTTCCAAATTTAGATTAGATATTGGCATGCTTATAAATTAGGCGGGATTGATTTTCTTGTATAAAACTGTAACTTATATATGAATAATAAAATTAAGCAATTTTCGTCTATGTCTACATGGTATCAGAGTTTGGAAACAAATCCTAGCTCTCCTTTCTCTATCGAAGTATCTCCTTGCAGCCATCAGTTCTTGCAGGCCCTCCACCGGGCCCTCTTCTTGCCACCATTTACCTGTGGGGTGTTCCTCCTTCGCTGCAAGTGTTTTCTTCCAGTGATCTACTTTATTCCACCTTATCCAGGCTTCCGAACGCAGGCAGCACATGACGTAAGTTTGTTGCTGCCTGGAGATTCTCTCTAGTGGAAATCTCTCTCTCTCTCTCTCTCTCTCTCTCTCTCTCTCTCTCTCTCTGTGGGGGAATTCATATTCTCTCAAGTGAAAATCATTTTTATGCTACCCTAAAGGCCCTAGCAGTCAACCTCCTACAGCAGCAGTAGCCCTAACTACGCACATAGGGTTTATGACTAAATAAAGGATGAAAACGTTGAGTTTAAATCCAAAGGTCAATTCTGAATCAGAGACCAGGAATTCTATCCAAAACACTCCTGAACATGGAAAGAAAGAGCAAGAAAACAAGATCAATGCTACTACCACATCCAAAGAGTCGGCTGAACCATTCACCGAGAAATAGCTTGACGTGCTGAAAAGACTCCTAGACGGTAATTCAAAACAGCACACCAACCTTGTAGATGAATTACACTAAAAAGTTTTTCAAAAAGAGATGCAAGGCTCTCTCAGGATCACTCTTTTCTCTATTTTATAAGTTCCACAATTGGACTACAATTTAATTTTTATCAGTAAGTTTACTCATGATATGAAATATACAACCAAATTTCTTGTATACTTTTGTGAGTTCAGGTGGGTTCGAGAAAATTGATTAACAGTGTTGAAATACATCAAGGCTATGCCTGCTCAAGAAAAATCTTTCTGAAACACACAAATGCTTCCACCTTCACTTTTATGTCAAATTTCTGAGTATGTGGTAGAAAATTAGGTTATCTATGGCATTGTCATTTGGGTTATTCAAATTTATGATACAAAGTTGTACATCTTTTGCTTATCAAATAGTTATCACATGACTCGATACAAACTTTCAAGCTCTTTTTCATAATCCACAGTGATATTTGAAAACCTTCAAGGGTGAAAATCCTAAGTGAGGCTAGATGGTTTCTCTTATTTATTGAGTATTACATCGTAACTACTTATGTATTGCTAATGAAGGAAAAATCTGAAACAACTCAAAGCTTCCAAACCTTTCATGACATGATTCAAACTCAATTTCAATGCAAAATTTAGATCCTCAAAACTAATAATGTAAAGAAATATTTCAACTCCATCCTTTTATGTCAAATTTCTGAGTATGTTGTAGAAAATTAGGTTATCTATGGCATTGTCATTTGGGTTATTCAAATTTATGATACAAAGTTGTATCATCTTTTGTTTATCAAATAGTTATCACATGACTCGATACAAACTTTCAAGCTCTTTTTCATAATCCACAGTGATATTTGGAAACCTTCAAGGGTGAAAATCCTAAGTGGGGCTAGATGGTTTCTCTTATTTATTGAATATTACACCATAACTACTTATGTATTGCTAATGAAGGAAAAATCTGAAACAACTCAAATCTTCCAAACCTTTCATGACATGATTCAAACTCAATTTCAATGCAAAATTTAGATCCTCAAAACTAACAATGTAAAGAAATATTTCAACTCCATCCTTGAATCATATCTCTCAAAAAATATAATCGCCCATATGAGTTCATATTTTGATATCCCACAACAAATGAGATAGTTGAAAGAAAAAAAAAATATGCATCTACTTGAGGTACCCGCTCAATTATGATTTCTCATCACATTCCAAAATATTTAGGGAGAAAGTTATTCTTAATGCAATATATCTAATCAATCGAATGTCAAGCAAGTTAGTTAACTTCAAAACATGACTCCATATTTTGATGGTTATATATTCATACATCAAAATTTTCACTTCTACTATACCACTTAAAATTTGTGGGTGTGTATCATTTGTTCACATTCATTCCCCAACTCATACCAAACTTGACACTAAATATATCAAATGTATTTTCCTTGGGAATGCCTCCAACAAAAAGGGATATAAATGTTACTCTCTTGTTACCACAAAATACTATAACTCCATGAATTTCAGGGGGAGAGTGCAAATGAACATCAATTTTGGGATGCACTTGATGACCACATGACAACCGAACCTACTCCTCTTCAACCTAACCCTCCTACTCTTGCAAAGGATATCCAACCAAACATAATTTGAAGTCCATAACAAAGAATTTTGTGTTTACACGAGAAAGAAAAATCTTCAGCAGGTCGAAGACAACCACTCCAACCAAAACCCAAGTCCACATTTACCTGAAATTTAGAACGCTTCTAGAACACATGAGTTATCCCCTTACTCTTCTGAAGTTGATGACAAGGAATGTTGCACTAGATACCCAATTCAAGATTATGTAGCGTATTGGAAGCTATCCTCAATCAATAAAGTGTTTGTATCTAACCTTAATAGTATGCAGATTCTAAAATCCATTCATAAAGCTCTTGAAAATTCGGAATGGAGGAAAGCGGCTGAAGAGGATATTTGAACACTAAAGCTTAATGACACAAGAATTCTCATTAAACTCCGTAAAGATAAGATTTCAGTTCTATGCAAATGAGCGTTCAACACCAAATACAAAGTTGATTGGGCAGACTTGTTGCAAAATATTTTACACAAGCATATGAGATTGACTATCAAGAAACCTTCACACCAGTTGTCAAACTGAACACTATCAAAGCTTTCCTTTTAGTAGCAATTAACAAAAAATGGGGATTGCAACAACTTAACATAAAAAATGCTTTCCTAAATGGGGATATGGAAGCAAAAGTATGCATGGATCACCAGGACTTGAAAATGATTCAAACAAATACCTAGTATCAAAACTTTGAAAGCCTTTCTATGAGGTTAAGCAATTACAAAGGATGTGGTTTGAAATGTTTTCTAAAACTATGAAATCTAATGGATATTCTTAAAGGCAAGTTAATCAAACATTGCTCATAAAATACACTCAGGGAGGTAAGATAGCTACACTAATCGTATATGAGGATGATATGATTCTTGTTGATGATGATAAAATAGAATTTTTTAAAATCAAAGAAATGTGTTGTCGAGTTTAAAATCAAGAGTCTAAGAAACAAGAGATACTTTTTTAAGTATGGAAGTAGCAATGTCCAAGAAAGGCATTGTTATATCGTAGAGAAAATACATTATTAGATCAACTAAAGAAAACAAGGATGATTGAATGAAAACCTGTTGACACTTCAATGGAACCCAACAAGAAATCTGATAGGTGAGAAGAAAATATCTTTGGAAAAAGAAAGATATCAAAGATTGGTATAAATACTCGTTTATTTGTCACATTAAGCCACATATTGAATACTTTGTTAGTAATGTGAGCCAACACATGAACAACCCAAATAAAGAGTATTTGAAGATGGCGTATGGGATTCTGAGATTTTTTAAAATGACTCCTAATTATGGATTAATTTTTTAGAAAACTAGAAACAGAAAGGAAGAAGTCTACAATAATACAAGTTGGGTTAGAGAACTCGCCAACAAAAGATCCACCACAGGTTACTGCTCCTATGTATGAAAAAATAAGGTTACGTGAAGTAAAAAGCAAGTTGTTGTTCTAGAAACGAAGTAGAATTAGAGTATAAGGCACTCGCATTAGAAATTTATAAAGGGATATGGATTCAGAAATTATTAAGGGAATTAGGTTGTACCTCTAATAGGCATATATATATATATATATATATATATATATATATATATGTTTTGTGATACTCAAGCAACTATCAGTATTGCCAAGAATCATGTGCATCATGATAGGACCAGACATATTGAAGTTGATAAGTATTTTATTTCTAAAAATGTTAATGATAGAATTATACAACTAAGCTACATCCCAACATGCCAACAAGTTGATGATGTCTTCACCAAAACTCTACCTTCTCGGATTTTAATATCAAACTTGGTCTCTACAACATCTACGACACAACTTAAGTAACCGACTGCTTCCTTGGGTGGGTCGGTCGATCACCCACCTATCATAAAAGATTCAATTGGTAGAGAACTTTGAAAACTCCTTAATTAATTTTATTATCTTTCTATTTATGTTTTTGTTATTTTTATTTAAGAATTCTTTCCTTTCCAAATTTAGATTCGATATATTAGATACGTTTGTAAATTAGGATGGATTAACTTTCGTATATATATATGTGCCCTGAATAATAAAATTAAGCAATTTTCCTCCCAAGTAATTTCTACAAATCATGTTGGAGGGCATTTTTGATCCAATGCTTGCAATTTTTTTTCACGGGGAAGTAATCACCTTTTCAAATGCTAGCAAATAAAGATTAGACAACTTACAGTGTATATATCTCTTTCTGTAGCTGATGCAAAAACATCTTTGATTAGATCAACTGCCTCAGATTCAGAGAGTGGCGTCACAGCATCCTGTTCAAATTTTTTATTGAGTTCTAGAAACTTGAAAAGAGCAGTGTCAAAATAGATTCCTATGTTTGCATGGGATCATTTTAATACCAGAGTCTATTATAGCACCAAACTAATCCCAGACTCTTTATATTGAGGTTGAAATAACCCTCCGTGGGGACTATTTCAACTGAGATAGTAAAAGAGTTTGGAGATTAAATGACACTTTTATAAACTCCCGATAAAAAGTTGGGGAATTATTTTGACACATTTCTCAACTAGAAAAAATTGAAGCACTAAAATCTAACAAAATTTACTAGAGAAAAGCCATGTTACCTACCCTAGCAGGTAATAACAAAGGACTAGGGGACTTCAGCTGGTTGTCTAAAACTGGCATTATAAGGGTTCCACCTGTTCCTTGGCAACTGTACCCCACCCTCTCATAGGATCCAACAGCATCATATGAATAAACACAACCTTTCCCTAAACAAAGGGGTAAAAGGGTAAGAGTGCAGAAGTTGGGCAGTGGAATAAATTGACAAAATGAGAAAAAATAAAAGCATACCTTCATTGTCCAGCCCACCTAGAATATTGAATGTATAGTAAGGGAAGAACCTTTTATAGTAAAGAGTATTTGAAAGAAGCCGAGCCATTGCAGGACAGCTCATTTGTTTATTGTGTTGATGCTGATATATCTAGAAAGAAGCGGCAAAAATTGTTTTAAATAGATGAAAATATTATCCAGTGGCCACGTGCGTGATGCAAAGTACAATGTGGCATGCAGGCCTAAATATCATACAGCTTTCATTAGGCCCGCAGCTAGTTGAACAAACATGATCAATGTTGATTTTTAAATATACCAACCAAATGATGAAACTCATATGTTCGCCATCATCATTAGCCTTATCTCAACTACTTGCAGTTAGCAAATCAAATGATGAAACCAGCAAATTTTATTGTTTTCAAAACAATAATAAAAAATAGGTTTTCTAACTTCATGCAAACAAATGGAGATAACTGTTCATCCCTCTTGAGAGAACATAGATGATTGAATTGTTAGCCGTTTGTAATTTTTTTTTAATGGGATCAATATGTATAAAACACAATAAGCCAAGATGTTAGAATTTATATTAGAAAATAATTTATTCCTATTAGAAGTTATGAGGTTTATATTTATTTCCTAATATAATTTTATTTTCTTTCTTATTTTAGATTTAATTTCTTAACACAAGTTTGGCACTGTGGAGTCTGTTCGGCTCTGAAAGGAAGACTGGTGGTTAGGGTATGAAGTTTGGCTCTGGTATCATATTGATATGAAAGGGGGATTTCATAAGTTTTGAACCCTCTCAGTCATCCTGATGTCATGCTTTCCTACTTATCGGGTCTTTTCCACATTAGATCCTAAGGTTTTTGGGTGCACTGAATTTGTCGGGTGCACTGCCCATACTCGGAGTAAACTTAACCCCAAATCCATAAAATGTATCTGCCTTGGATACTCCGCAACTCAAAGTGGGTAGGTGTCTTTGATCCAACCACAAACAAAATCTATGCGAGTGTTGATGTCTCGTTCTTTGAAAGTGTTCTCTATTTTTCTAGCTTGGACTGTAGCCCAGGCTCCATTGTTGCTACAACTAAGGAGTCCCATGTCCCGTTAAATGCAGCAACTCCTCTGCCCTAGCGTGAATCACCGGTCTGCCCTAGCTTGTCGCCGGTCTATCCTCTATTCATGCTACTGTTGTTATGCAGGAAGGATTCGTGTAGTTTACCTACGGTTCTTGCAATTATACTTATTTGTCGTGATTCTACTGAAATTCATTGCTGGCTCAAAATCACAACATATCATTCGGCTCAGCCGAAATTATGGTTGATTCTTCCAATGGATCACCCTCAGAAGACATTCTTGACTTCACCGAAGAGTCGACTCCAACCTCTGCTCCCTTGCAGACTGGAGGACAGGAAGCTAACAAGAATTTATTGATCACAACTCATAATTTAAACGACAGTAACTTCCTCCAATGGTCCCAGGCAGTGTCATTGTTCATCAAAGGACGTAAGAAGTTCAATCATCTCATGGGTATGATTTGTGAGCCTCCAAAGACTGTCCTGGCAGATGGAGCTTAGGAAGTGAAAAACTCCATTGTCATGTCACGGCTGATCAACTCCATGGAAACTTCAATTGGTTGTTTGCACGTGTTCCTCTCTTCAGCTAGTGCTAGTCTATTCCATATTCAACATGGAAATAAAAATAATATCTTAACTTCAATTATTTCCTAATATAACTTCTAACAAAAGATATTAATATCTTAACACAAGATTTCACTCAAACTATATCAAAATCACGCAAACTCAAAAAAGAGAATGGCTTTATTCGTTTAAACAATTTTGATGTCAACCATGTTAATACCCGCGTAACCATATCAGTATCACAGAATACAAACGCTCAAAGAACAAAAGAACTCCACAGGTCATTTCAACTATGATCAGTCCCTTCCACCATTCATTTTCTAAAGCCATAGTTTAAGCCCGCCATCTCAAGCTACTTTACCAAGATATTGGCTGTCCCAGCTCTTCCCCTTAACTTAAGTGTGTTTTGCTCTCATGCAAGTAGAGTGCCGACTATTTACGTGGGGTCATTTTAATCCATGTCTATAAAGTGCCAAATTAGTCATCAAACCCTTTTGATAAGGGTTTAAAAAGGTCCCCATTATGGACTACTAATTTGACACATTTATAGACACTGAGACAAAAATGAACTCAGAAGATCATTTTGTCACTTTTCTCTTAAATTTTTATTGAATTTCCCAATTCTCTTCATTTCGAAACTACATTTTTCTCAAGCTTCATCGAGAATATCATAGCTTCCGCAATTTATGCAAGCTCCGCTCCAATTTTACTGTTGCAAACTTGTTTTCAACCCCAAGCTGAAGCCCTCCTCCAAACTACAGCATACTCAACTAAAATCAATAGTTAAAAAACAGAAGAACTCTGTATGATTGATCCTATTCCTGATGTTCAATGCTTCTTATGCTTAAAAAAAAAACATATATGAGAAGCAGGAACTCAGTGCCAGAAAAATTTTCTGGAGCTGGTTTTGTTCCACAACGCTGGTACTCAAAATTTAAAGGATGAAAAAGTGATTTACATCATTAGATGCACTCAAGTAACTTCTAATCCGAACATGACATCTTTGGAAGGGATGGAAGTGAACTCTGAATTCCGGCAGCAAAACTTAAAAAACTTGAGAAGTATTATCATTGGATGGTCCCAAGTCACTCCAAATACGGGGATGACAGAATAAATTAATTCGATTTTGATTTTTCATTACAATATGGATACCAATTTCCATATATATAAACAAATAACTAGTAAAAAATACGTAAAATAGAATAAAAATTTTAGAAAATAAGGTTTGTCCAATCATCAAATTAATTATAAACAGTGCATATTGTTATTGTGTCCTGTAAAAATATAAAGTACCAATTAATCCTAGCCATCCAAATAGTAGCACGCCAAGATTTGTGCTTTCATGATCCCTATGCAATAAAGCAACAAAACTTCCAAGTCCTCACCATCAGATCACTTCAATATGCTTGACGTCCCTTACAAAAATTAAATTAAATCAACAAAAATCTTGAGGCATCAACCAAGGTACATCAGTCCAACTTAAATCAAACCAGAGACCACTCTTAAAGTCATCCATGGTCTTACTCCAAACACTAACCTCACGAATCTCAAGGCTTTAAAACCTTATCAATCCATCCATTACCCCAAAGATAGAATTGTCTCTCATAGATCTTCAAGATGGTTAATAAAGCAACTAAATCAGGTACATTTCCACTCATTAAACATTACGGATCTTCAAGAAAAACTTCCTCTACCATCCATCATCTATCCCATTCTACAATCATAACATTTATGCATAACCCCTTTCAATAAAGGTAAGTTAATCATTCAACCATTGAAACCATTTTGGTTTACCGATATTTCGTAGGGAACAGTCGGACAAGTCATTCTTCTCTAAGCCTACAATCTTACGTAACATGAACATCGGAGTGTCTTCTCATGAAATCATTCCTTGAAGTAGACTTGCCCTTTCTTTGATTGAGTGTAAGAAAGCTGAAAGGAATCTAAGAAGGATGTTTGCATGCACTGCCTTTTGAGAAAACACTCTCCTTTTAACTTTCTTCGAGATCTTTCCAACAACTATTATCTGACTACCTCTCACACCATCCAAATTGCAGTTCTCCTTTTAGAAATAATTGATCAATTTTACCCTTAAAGCTTTATCAAAATTTAACTCCTAAATATATCTTCTTATTATCATATAACCCTAATCTTCATCGTTCTCACCATATAAGTGCATGATTGAATGTGAAGGAGTTCTATCGTTCATAGAAGAGCTTCACAGCAACCGTAACCAAAGAACCCTAACACTTCACCCTTCACTAGTTTGTGAAGAAGTAGTGCAATGATGGCAAAGGGAAACCGCCGGTGGCAGCTTTGATCGCAAAGTGAGAAGAGAGCACCCTGTGGTTGAGGTTTCTTGATGCAAAAGTACATACGAAGTATGACTTCATGCAAAGCAATTTGATATTCATAGATTTTAAGCCACAAATTAACTCAATTTTCTTTAGATGTAAATAAGCAGAATTAGAATTACAACCCAAGCAATAATCAATGATTGAAATAATTTGAGAAATTTGGTCAAGAATTAAAAACACATAAAATCAGTGAGCAAGGTGAATTAAATTTCAACAATTTATTTCCACTATGTTAATTTTTTATTAAAATCAATGGCACGAAAAAATTCAATGTTGAATCATGTAAATAAAATAAAACAAGAAACGAAATTGACAAAATAAGAAGAATCAAGTTTAATGCAACTCAAAAGAACTGACTTGCCCAATAATAAGTAATCACAATGGTACAACACTCAAAAGAATTTCACATCCAACTTGAACTCATAAAATTGAAACTAGAAAGAGAAATTTCATTCAAAATAGAAGTTTTTAATTGCATGCCTTAAAACAATTATTTATAAAATCCTCATAACCTAGGCTCAAAGATACTGTTGACATAAGTTCCAGCTTAATACAAGTTTAAATTAAAATCTAAAAACTACCATCCAAAGCCACCGATCACATTAATCCCACCACGAACATCTACAAAGCACCTCATGGAATTCCTGAACACTAGGCCCTTCCTAACAGAACTGAATGCCTATACAGCAAACCAATGAAACCATAAGATCCAAAATAATTGCATCCCCAAGTGTCGTATAAACCAAATGTAGACATCACTATCAAGATAAGGACCAGCCCACATTCCCAGTATCACAGCTTTAATAGGAACATACCCCACCACCTTTTACAAAAGTAATTTCAAGTAAAAGATGCAGCCCTAGCTTACACTGCTAAACAACAACCAAAAAAAAATCCCAGTAACCAAAATAATTCCAAGAGGGTAAAGCCACCATTGTCATGTGCAAGCTGCCTCTCCAAACACCACCTTTCACACAACTTATGCGAAAGAAAAATAATCTAAATTGAACCAAGAATGACTATGTCAAACCATTTAAATTAACCTTAAGGTAGGAAATAAAATACAATCTTCTCTCATTCAATATGGCTGGCATGCTCTCAACTACATGAGTAAAATAAACAAACTAAAAGGAAAAAAACAAAGTTATGCACAAATCATTGCTGAATATAATTCCTTCGATGAGAATAAACACAAATCTCTCATAAGTTTATTTAACTTTTTTAGATGTGAGATTTATTCTGCCTTTTTTTTTTTTTTCTAATAGAACTTTTTTGTGTTTATTTAATTTCTCAATAATCATTTGTGCCTTTTTTATTTAATTGAGCTGAAATTTGCTAAGCTTAATTACGTTGACAATATATAAAACACACACACACAGAGATATTGTGCCTTTTTTATTTAATTGAGCTGAAATTTGCTAAGCTTAATTACGTTGACAATATATAAAACACACACACACAGAGATACGTACATATATATCTATCTATCTATCTATCTATATATATATATATATATATATATCGAGAATGAAAATTGTTATGTTTGTTTTCTTTCAAATATCATGCTGAGATTTTTCAAGACTAGTTTAGGGTTGCACTATTTTAATCCATGGAAAGGAGAGAAAATTATGATACTTCTATCCTGTGTATGAACTCATCAAGATAGAATTTGCTTAACAATTTATATTATATTTTGGTTAATTATTATTTTTAAAAAAATGGAAATCATAAAAAGGAATATCTTAATTTTATTTGATCTTTATTTGAGAGAAATAGAGCTTGATAATAGACTCAATAAAAACCAACAAGAACGGCATATAAGTATATCAGATTAACGAAAATAAGTGAAGAGACCTGAAATGCAATCAACTCAATAAGTGAAAATTTTGAAGAGACCTGAAGCATAGTGACATCGGTCCTAAGTTAGAACATAGAATACAATAAGGAAAACAATAGATGCTCTTTCTAAATGGTCGAAAGACAAATTATAGGTTAAACTATCTGTATGCTTCTTAAATTATCAATTTCATTGAATTTATTGGTGTTAGGATAATATTTTAAATATTAAATTCTTTTTGACAAATAAGAGAAACCAACTCCTAAACAATTTTGATAATAATGACATCATGTGAGAGTTGGAAGAAAGACTTGAGATGTTTAGCCACATAGTAACAACCAGAGATGATTAGTTCCACCGGAACTATAGAAGAACGAGTAGATTCATTTAATAAGGAGTTAGTCCAGATAATAAGCCACCTACTGCACATGTTAGTAGAGTTGAAGATACTCAAGAAGATGAGTAAAAATAGGCTCATATTGTTGGTCTGTCCAATATTGGAAACAAAAGAGCATGACAATCTAGTTTGGCGATAGACAATGGAATATAAAGTATGTTAAGGAATTGTACATGTTGCACCTTCTATAACTTTGTCATCACTACACCTGTAGAAACTCGTAGAACTTATACGGTTATTGGTGTGAAAAAGCTTTCTCAAATTCCAGAAATTATTAATCTTGAATTTTGTGATTGACTTCAGCACAGCACATACTTCATTTATTGCAAAAAAAACAAAAGAAAGACAATTATGGGCTGGAATAATTAAAGGAAGATATGAACATTGAGAAGGTGATTCTAAAAAATATTTTTTTTTTTTTATTTTATCATTTGTTTCTAGTTTTGTGTTTGTGTTAGTTATGGACATATCTATCCTGTGTTACTTTTTTCTATGCCACTATTTATAACTATTGTTCTCAGCTATGTGATGTTTTATAAGAAGTTACAAGCTATTTGATGTGATTTTTTATACGAGGTTGCATTGAAAGGAGCATTAGTCTTTATGATTATATTGCAGACAGATTGTAACCAGCCGGGGGCAAATAATTTACTAATGAAGACTGTAAAATGACTGCCATGTCTGTTATTGATCATTTGCTCTCTGTTCAATTTCATAATACAAAAGTAGCAGCACGATGTATTATACATGATTATTCTATCCAATACCAAGATAAGACACCGTGTATACTATCAGTTTTTACCGAGAATAAGTGAGTTGGCGAGTTAAAGTAGCAGCACTCAGAATGTTGCTTGATCATAGATGAGTGGGTGGTGCTTGGATGCGGAACAAGGCATAGGATTAGGTGAGGGTTCCAAAACTTTTAGCTTGTAAGTCTAGGGTTTGGACGAGAAGTAGGAATGTCAATTCGGGTCAACAGGTCCGGTTTGGGTCCGAATCGGTTCAGCCCGAACACAACCAGCACAATAAATGAGTTGAAAAGCTCAACCCAAATCTGACTTGACCCAGACACGGTTAACCCGAACCCTACCCGTTTCACCTGCCAGTATAATTTTTTATTAAAATTTATAACTTTAACATCATAATCCTGATGAGCAGTATCATATATCCATTCTATCAGTAAAACACCTCAATGTAGAAACCATCTGTGAGATGTAGTCTTTTCTGATACCAAATTTATCTTTCACTAACAGGCTAAAATACCATGCAAGTGGAACTTCTACAAATGGCAGAATCAGAGAAATGTAGTTTACAAACAACAGGGAAATCAAGCATGGTCCTTAAACATTCGTTGAACTTTTACAAAGATTTGAATTTGATACTTCATCGGATACAATGCCAAAGAGTGCCTTTGTTGAGAAGTAAAACCTTTTTGATTGTGCATAACTTTCAAAAAATAAGTTGGATATCAAAATCTTAAACTTCGCCGCTAGGCTTTGATTTTTCTTTTTTTAATATCCGCATAACTATGCAAATTACTATAGTTCATTCGTATCATTAGAAACTATTTTTCCTTTACAACAAATGACAAATTTGTTAGAAAAATAAATAAATTTGTGCATCGGGTATCATATCTTTAGTCTATTGACAAGGATCAAGCAACATTCCGAGCGCTGCCCATATATCAATTCATGCTAAAAGATAAGCATCCAACCCTGTATCAAATGCACAAACCATAAATAAGATCCATCCAACTCACCACGCAAAAACACATTATGCTAAACATACATAATCATTATTTACCTTACTCAAACTATAGGTTTTGTTTTAAGAATTCTCCACCTTTGACTCTGGCAGAGTGTCGCTTACTTTTTAAGTTACACATACCAAAGCGTGCTGCCTGACAATGACCATCTCACTTATCCTTTCCGCTTATTATTCTAGGTTTCCTACATATTACTAAAAAGAGAGCAAAACTTTCTAATATTTGGCCAGGGAAGCAATCTGAATTCAATGTGAAGTAGCAATTCCAACAAGTAAGCTAGCACGGTCGACACATTAAAATAATGATGGCTTATAATACTTCTTCCTGTGATCAGAGTCGAGCATAAAAATAATATAGACAAAATACATGTTTTCTTGTTTTCATGATGTAATCATCAAGCATTAAATATAGTGATTTCAAAAGATATTCAGCTCAATTTGCTCGAAATTTTTTACCACAGTCTCACACATGCAGAGCATTACTAGTCTTATCCAACTTCGGACCCATTTTATGAAACATTGTTATCATTCATTTTTATTTATTACTATATATTTTGAGCAAAAAAAATTTAAACGAAGTCTTGCCAATTTTATATTTTTACTACTCTTTTCACTCATAATCTTTCCATACTAAGTTTAGATATTTCGCATATTGGTATTTGGTCTATCCAGTGCACAAATCACCCAAGTCAATTTTGTGTATGCTTAACTTAAATAAGTACTACTCCCTAACTTAATTGATTCAAAATACACCCTTTCTATTTTTAACATACATTTATCTTAACATTATCATTTATGCCACTCAACTTGACTATATGAAACCTCCTTACCCAATGCTCGCATCAATATAACATAACTGATATCATCAATCATTCATGATATTGTTTCATTGTATAGTATTCCTAAAGCATTTTTTTAATTTTATTCACTAAAATTTAACTCTAGAATTCAAGATACTTTAAATGAATTTCCCTTTTTCTGAATAATAAACTTAAAGATGCTTGAAACCATCACATCAGGGCATCATCTCATTTTTCAAAAATATTGATTGATCAATTATTAGACACATTAAGATTGCATCATATATTTGATCTTAGTTATATCATTCCTTAGCCTTTTAAGTTGTAAGTTGTTTTTTTTTCATTACTCAATTTTTTATTGATCCTAGTAGAGATCTCATTTAGTAGAATAATATTATCTTGTAGTAACATAGACGAAGATACCTCACACTATATATCCTGCCGTAGCTATTGATCTTAATGATATTTATATAAAGAAACAGGATAATATATCAAGTAAAAAAAATTCAATGAGTTGTGTGTTGATTCTCCCAACTTAAGATTTTAGTGAATCAAAATTTATAACATTGTATATTCTAGATGAACAGTTGATACAGTCTTGTGATAAGTTTAAATATATTAGATCCATTATCCAAGTGAATGGAATTATTGATATGAAAAACTTCAAGAGTTAAAGCTAAGTGGTTAAATTGAAGAAGCATTCTAGAGAACTATATGATAGGAAAATATCAATATAACTTACCAGGTGATTTTTAATAAAATTATAATTAAACTAGTTTTCATAGGTGATGAGTTGGATAATATTATTAAACTTATGGGGCAGAAACAAACAAATAACAAATAGAAAACAAACTAAAAATAACACTGTGAGAAATTCAGACCTCAAAGGATTATTAAAATCTCACAAAGAGGGAGATGAGCACTATTTTTTAGCATTAAGTTGTTTCAAGAAATCCAGTGGAGCAAAAAAATAATAATAAATAAATAAATAAAATAAAATGAAAACAAAAAGGATGCAAGCATTAGCTTGGGCCAATAACTTATATAATCTATTATTTTGTTCATTGATTGTCGCATAGGAATTATCTCAAAAAATTTTATAATCATGCAAGGAAGACATTACATCATGCTCAAATGACAGATCAACAATACAATTAAAGTAAAATACTGTATAAGTGTATACAGATACCTCAAGTGTTAAGCAAATAAATTCTTATGTGCAAAATTCCATCTTGGACATACAAAAAAGTATTATTTGACTCTAGTATTAACATCAAAAATAAAAGACAAAAATATCCATTATCAATTAGTATTATGTGCTCGCTTTAGTTAGCTTTTTAAATCATCAGAAGATGAAATCCAACCATAAATACCATGAAGAAATTCACAACTTTGTACAACCTTTAGATTGTGAAGCATGCCTTTCTAATTATATCGTGCATGAGAAGAATGGAAAGATGCAACATAATTGCCAACAAATATATTGCCTATCTCCTTCAAGCATTGTTTTTTAAATGGTATTTTAAAAATTAAGAACAGAGATAGAAGCTCAAAGTCATCAAATTATCCGGTGCCTATACATAAAATATATTATAACTAAAGGGAAAATACATTAAAATGAACATGACTCACAAGGTGCTTTGCAGCCAAATTCTTCTGCAGGGCTTTCATATCTCCCTGGAATCCAGAAGATGCCAATACACATTTGTCGGCTCTGCAAACCAGGTATAATGCTATCATCAATCCAAAGAAAATGCAATAAAATTACAGGAGACTTCACAAAAACTTATGACACAATAGCATGCCCTCATGCAAAATCTTAAACCAACAAACTAAAACGCCTTAGATCCACCGTTTAACAATCTAAAATGCCTTAGAACCACCTACGTATAACATGTTCTTCGCTAAAAAGATAAAAATAGAAAAAAGTTTGAAAGGTTCAATAGTCTCTTCTATGTGATTCTTAAGCAAAATGTCAATTATAACTTATATGAAAGCTGCCCACCAACAATTTGCATCAACTGCTTAATTTTTCATAAACCCTAATGGAGTCAGACCATGACAGAAGCTCGAGTGACAATTACGCAGAAATTTAATCAAACCAAAATTCAATTAAGAAAACTAACAAGGAACCGTGGATGCAATGAGAGGAGATGAGAGTAGAAACATGGGTAAGGGGTCGCACAGCTTGCAGATCTTAGAGTAGTCGCGTGTGTATATACTGTATCCGACGGAAAGACGGGTGTCTGCGGCCACCACACAGTAATCGGTTCCGGCGATCGCCACGCATGTACTGAAAGGTTATAAAATTCGGAATAACGATCGGTTAGAAGAAGACGGTGTTAGATCGTCACAGAACGAACAAAGAACGGACTAAGGAGATTACAGAACTTTACCCTCCGTTGTTCTCGTAAACCCAGTCACCTCTCAGAGCCATCGTTAAAGCTGGAACGGGAGAAGCGGGCTGATGATTTCTGGATTTCACTAAGAACAGATTTGCTCGTTCGTATGGTTTTTCTTCT
>NEWO01000033.1:1221333-1245019 GCA_003013225.1 Phalaenopsis aphrodite | reverse complement strand
AAGTTCTCTCTTAAGCCTCCTCCTCCTTCATGTGAGGGGTGAGACTCTATTTATAGTGTTTTGAGTGCAATTAATGCAGGAATATGAACCATTTTGATCGGACGATCCAGAGAGCTTCCTTTGATCAGATGTCGTTTGATGGACATTTGAGTGTCTTAACGATGTCGGAATTGAGCAATCTTGGGCTCGTTGGATTCGTCTTTTCGAGATGCTCGATTCGACTATAAACTCGCTAGATTCGACATCAACTTGATCTTTCAAATGCCTCTGAAAATCTCTTAGTAGTGGTTTAATAACTTGATTCGAGTCTGATTTGACTCGGATTAGACTAACTTTTATATCATTAGGTCCGTTTCATCGAGCCGATCAGTTTGACTATAATTTTGCTGAAATCGGAGTTCCGGATGACTCGTAATCGAAGTTTGAATGTTCGTGCTCAAAATATTGCATCGAGATTCGTGTTGGATTATGATAATTTGTTGGTGGCGTATCAAAGTTGAATCCTATTTATTTTTATTTCGGTTTTTTAGTGACTTAAAAGTCCAAATTTATTAAATCGAACTATTATATGGATTTAAAGGATTAGCTTAAAAAGAAACAAAATGCAGAGAAAAAGTCTTACGTGCAACTAAACATCCCCCTGAACTTCATAAACCAGATTCACGTGATTTACTAAATCATATTTAACTTAAATCTTTCGTGCAACCAAACACCCCCTCAGTGAAAACATATTTACACGTCTAATATCTAATGTCTAACTTCAATTTTATATTTAAATCACTCAAAATTTACATATCATACAAAAAATATCACCATTTTAACTTCTAAGAAATGTAGCTTACATTTTGTATTCATCTGCAAAAGGGTGTATATGTAAAAATTGAAGTTTAGATGTTAGATATGTAAATATAATGCAATTGCATGATATCTATGTAATTCTCCCACATGTAAATGCTATAAGATTAGATAATCCAAAATTAGGTTTTCCGTAGATTTCTTTAATTAGTTAGACATTGCTTTTTAATTAGTGAAGAACAGCTAAAATAGGAGACAAAGTCCGGGAATCCACGAGAGGGTTTGTTAGACGAATTTTAAGGGCCACGTGGCAAGATTCTATTTTAGTACTTGAAAATGTTTGTTAAATTGTCAAATTCTATATTATTCAAGTTACTAATTACAAATTTGAAGATGTTTGTTGATTACAAGTTATTTTTTTAACGGGCAATTATTCAATTTCATGGCTCTGATTGGCGCTAAAGCAGCCGGCTTCAAAATTACAAGCAATTCAAGCTAGCCCCACATTCAATCACTTATGGGACATAATTCAAGTATGTATTATAAGGATAATTTTTAAGAAGGGAAATTTTTATAAATTTAATTATTAAGGGAGTATTTTTCAAAAAAAATTAAATTAAAAGGTGTTTGTCGCTTACCCCAAGGGTCCCACACAGCCAGCCTGACGGGCATGGCCGCATGGGCGAAGTAGTCAGCGAGGGGCTATTGGAGGCTCATGCCCCCAATAGCTTCACTAGGGGAGTAAACGAGCTGAACACGAACAAACTGAGATTCTGCTCATATTTGACTTGTTTGTATTAACGTCTGTTTGAAATCAACTCGTCTTTGAATTAGTCTCATAATGAGTGTGTTCGTGTTTGGCTTAATATTGCTTGAAAGATGTAAAAAAATTTTTCTAATAGATGTGGAACTAAAGAACCTGTTTGTTTTTTAACCCTTTGGGTTGTTCTTATGTCACATTCACGCGTGACTTTTTTTCTCTCTTGCTTCTAACATCTGGACAAATATAAACATGTTCGAGTGTTGGCTCCTTTTCCTTTTTTTTTTTTAATTTGCAAATACATACAACCAATCAATGCCTATGTATTTACACAACTAACACCTAATTTTTATTTCTTTTAGGTTTATACCACCACTCAAGCATGTTTATGTTTGTGGAAGTGTTAGCAATATAAGTACATAAAAATTTGTTGGTTTGCCCGAGAGACAAGCCCAATGCATTGATCGTAAATGAAAGGGAACAATAGAGATAGAATAGTAATGAATAATAAATTTGTGTAACTTTTATTTTATGAAATGAACTCTTTATTTATAGGTAAGAGTTTGACAAATTTATACTATGTATCCCTATTAAAGTTGGGACGGTATGGGTATTTTAGATGGTGTATATTAATAAGGACGGGAGCTTGTGACTTGTGATAGCATTCAGTTGGGTGTCTGACCCGGGCAGACATTGTCGGTGGACAGGTTGACTAATACGAGCGGACCGCTTCATCCGTCTGATCTGTTTTGGAAAGTCCTGAGATAGAAGTCATGTGAAAAATTCGATCAGAATACCATTTGTATAAATTTGTCGATTGTCGCTGGTTATGGGTGCTAGATTTCGTTGGGTCGATATGTGTTGGGCGAATAAGTGCGGGCTCTCGAGTTATTCCTAATGGGCCCTAGCCTGTCACATTGTGTTATCTGTCAACCGTTGGATTTTTTTTTAAGATTCGTGCTGACATGTTTTTATGAACATATAAAGTTTCTCGATTCTCTTGCTCATTGATAGTGGCATGTGTGATAAGAACAAGAGAATTTTAATTTTCTAAAAATTAATTGTGCTCATGATTATTAATTGCTCAATAATTGAGCTCTTTTTGAATTTTGTGTCAATATCTCTATAACTTAGGAGGAAGAAAAGGAAAAAACTGATCTTACCTTTGTATTTATTCTCACAAGAGTCATTTGATTTTCATTTCTTTTTATGACTAGCTATCAACCTCACAAATCAATCAAATATGGCGAGGACGCTAAGCGGAAGGCCTTTCAAGCCTTGAAATGGAGTCATTCCAAGGTCGAGTAGTGCAAAAAGTTACATGCAAAAAGAACAAAACTTTCCAACCCACGCGATCAGGTAAGGTTGTCTGATTCACTCTTGGATCATCCTGACAAAAGGGGATAGACGATGGAGAGCGATCTTCAAGTGGAAGAGTGCTAGACGATGGACATAGTCCATGCAGAGGAAAGGCCACCGAACCCGCCAGCTTTTGATCAGGGTTCGTCTCCATGATAAAAGGGTCGAGGTTAGCATCTACTATTGGATTGGTGTTGTGGGAAGAAACTGAGTCAACTATCCAAGTGTCCACTCCCAATCTTTCTACGGCCAATGTGCACGGGATTAGTAATCCTCTCCTTGCAGCGTAAAAGATGATTGGTGAGAAATGTTGTTCCTTCACGAAGTTGGATTTGGGCAGGGTGATGGTTATTGCTTAAGTAAGTTTGCTACAACTTCTTTTTATATATCCTTAAACCATGTGCTTCATCGTCTTCCTCATTGTGGTGGGTCCACCTTACAATAACGTGAATGTTACCTCGTATCCTATGGAGCGTCTCGCTGATCAGGCGGGGGCTGCTATTGATTGTGGAACTGTTGAGGGCGTCAAACACTCAAATGATCCATTAAGGATCATTTTAGTCCACCTGGTGGAGGTTCAGACTGATATAACTGGTGTGCCATGAATGTTTGGTTCAATGGAGCATTAGGTCCATGAGGCAGGGGAGTCCTTGGTTCGATAAGCCAATCTTCCTCACCCTTACAAGGAGCGTCAATTAATTGAACAAACGGAGATGTCAAAGAGGTTGAGGTTGGAAAGGTTGGAGGAAGAGGTAGCCACCATCTGTGCTCAGCGAAGCTGTCCTTCAAGAGAAAGTCTCACTCCTTCAGATGGAGATGTTGGCGGTCTAGGAGGTGTTCTCAATCTATCTGGGTAAATCTGAAATAGATAGAGTAGATGGGTTTAGATTACAGGGTGAGTTAGTGTGAAAGTAGCTATCTTAGCTTGGTTTTGTACTAGCTGAGGCAGCGACCGATAATTTCACCAGGTATTTCCTATCAGGCTAATGAATTATAGACGGCAGCAACAATGTAAAAATTTTGTGAATGAAATAAAATATTAATTTTTTGTATCTTATTATGTGTTTTTTACATGACTCCCTTTACGTGGTTTTATGTGGTGAATAATGTTGGTATCCCCACATCGTTTCAGCTTCTCCTAGGTGCTATAAATGAAGTTGTTAGAGTTAAAAGTCTCATGATATCATTTCCACTTTTCCCTTGTCTTATCTTATCTAACTATNTATATATATATATATAGGGATACTGCACAAGTATATGTATCGTTATCAAGTAATATATGACTTTTTGATTAAGACCTGAATATTGAACTCACAGAAAAATATGCAATATGCATAAACTTTCTATTTTAAAAAGACAATTACTTAAACTATAAATATTTTCTCAATAAGTAAAAATTCAATTCTTTTTTGCATTTTTGATATTTTAACAAAACAGTAAAACTTTTAAAGATAACTTGAGTTTATGTAAAAGAAAAACACTTGATATGAAAATTTCTTTCTCATTATCATGAATAAGTAATAAATATAGGAATTTTGTTGTGAAAGTATGCAAATTGTGTTGTGTCAAATAGGAGCAATAATATTTTTTACCCTTACTAGAGATGCTATAAAGAACATTGACTAATTTAAAGTTTGAATAGTTTTGAAGACAGGATAGGCAGAGAAGATACTAGCTCTCACTCTATAGTTCCCTCGATTCCCTCCACCCGGGGGCTAACATCTCGTATCAGAACCTAAAATAATAAACCAAGATGGGACTTTAACCTGTCACTTTAAAATCTTCTAACTCTACACCCTTCAAAGTTTACTTCCCTATTTATTTGCACTAAATCATATGAATTACATTCTCATTCATACAACCTCATGTGATTCTTTTCAATTGTTGACTGAGACAATATCAGCCCGGTTCTTACATGTTCTTACAACAAATTTTAACATATGGGTAGACCAAATCAAAAAGTAAATGAAGTACATAGATTTAAATCATCACAACTTCTTCCAACATTAAAGATTGATACTCTCCACAACTTCCTTCCAAAACTTTTATTTACTTATCATTTTAAAGAGAAAGGTAAATAAAACTACTCAGAATTAATGAAGAAAATAAAACCACACTTTAGTTTAAAAGTATAAATCATTGTCAAACCAACAAGATGTCGCGATTAAAATTAAAGTAGTTTTATAACGAAGATAAAAACTTATCTTAATTCCTCCACCAAACTCTTGAAGTTCATTTAAATATCTTCTCTTTCACCAAACTCTTAACTCTCACAATAAGACTAAAAACAAAAAGAATGAAGTAAATTTGTGATGTCTGAAAATCTCTCCAAAATTACCTCTCAGAACTCCCCCTTTCCAACATTTTTTAGAACTTTCAAGCACACTTTAAAATTCCTCAACTTTCTTCTTTTATAAATCTCCAAGAGGCGTCTTGATAACTTTTCAAAATGTGTCTCAATTTGATGTATTCTCCAAAGGATGTCACATTTCACAAGTCCTTTAATCATAATTTTGTTTCTAGTGGTCATAACCACCCTCTTTAGCTAACATGTGTCTCAAATGTCCCTTCAAATTTTGGTAAAATAAAGAAAACCGTCAAATAACTGTCTCAGGCGCTCAAGCGCGGGGCCTATTGTGCTCAGGCGCAACCTTCTCCGTTTCACTGGAGCAACCTTTCACAAGTCCTTTAATCATAATTTTGTTTCTAGTGGTCATAATCACCCTCTTTAGCTAATATGTGTCTCAAATGTCCCTTCAAATTTTGGTAAAATAAAGAAAATGTTGGCATTAATTTTTTATGTCACAAGTGTATAGTGTCCACTTGCACGGCTTAAGATGATCTACGGTTTGCCCGCAGCATCCGATGGCTCGAGGCACTCACCCGGGACCTTTTGGCACGTGTTGAGGGGGCACGTAGCCAGGGTCATTCTGCTAGGCTATGGGTTTCGCTCAGATGAAGGCCGGTCAGCATTTGGCATGTCGGACGATTCCGATCAGAGCGAAAAATATTATGTGGCGCGTCACACTTGATTTTGACTTGAATTAGCCCGATCGCTTGACGAAGTGGTCCAGATTACCCATGATGACAAAACGGATTGCGCCAATGCGTCCGGAACGTCGATTTTAGCCTAGAAGAATGTTCTCTTCACCGTGAGAACGTGTACGGGTGTAGAATACGCGAACAATAATTATAATAATATAATTATTTTTTATAATATAATATAATATATATTATCTAAAACCTTATCTCTCCCTCATCTCACACATTTTCTCCACCTCCTGCCTCCAAAAATCGCAAAAACAGCCCTAGCCGCCAGCGCTCTCCATCGCGAACCACGTCCTTGTCGGCGACGCCGTCTCCGCCGGCCACGTCCACCGGAGCCTCCTCACCGGCTGCCCTCGTCGAGCTCCTCATGCGACATAGCTCATAGCTGCCGCTCCAGCCCTCCTCAATGGCTGAAAAGCTTCCTCTCGCCGAATTTCGTGAAGAGGCAGTCGAATCTTCCTCTACCTTGGTCGTTCCTCCTTCGCCGATGAAATCTACGACAGAGAAATTCCTGTCGTTGCCTTCTTTATGCGCAGGTCTGAGGGCTGAGCATCTTCCCTCTCCCTCGCATTTGTTTTTCTTTGCGTGCCGTTGTCGAGCTAGCTTCTTCACCTCGTCTTCCCTCACTCCCCGGTGGTCGAAATACCTCGTCGGAGTGGTTTGCTGCCGAGGGACAGCGACGACACCGCTGCTTGAAGAGGCATGGAGTCTTCTATTTTTGCGAGAAAAGCCTCTTCCCGGGGTTCATCGGTGTCGAGCGTCGCTAAGGTATACGTTTCGTTTGCATTTTTTTATACCAAAATTATTTATTTTGGTACTTTGCATACCTCACTTCTGCCCTCCCAATTTCCCATTTTTTTTATTGTCCTGTGCACGCCCTACGACGCACACTGGAGCATGGATTGGACGTCAGTGAGCTTGGAGCCAGCAAAGAAATGCGTCTGCAACCGTCACAGTGGTGAGACTTTCTACCTCCTAGCCAGCCTTAGGGATAGTGGAGTCTAGGCGTGTGGGTTCGATCGCCCACACGGGGTGCGTGCGCCGGCGTGGGTCGGCGCAACGAGGTGCCTGCGTGATGGATCATTGGTTTTCCTAGAGCCAGCCTTTAGGTTAGGACTTCCTGTGCGTGGCCAAATACCCCCCGTAGAGCCGAGTGTCTCCCCTCTTTTTGTGAATCTTAGCACAAGTCCCGATGGGTAGGAGTCCCTCACTCCCCTTGCTTTGGATTCCCCAACTTTACTTGGAGAAGTTGGGAGGTCGAACTTGGCAAAGCGAGAGAAGCTTTGTAGCTGGCTCGCTTTGCAAAGTTTGGAGGTGTTCGCGAAATGAGAAAAACTTTGTAGCTATCCTATTTCGCGACGTCGTGGAGATTTTCCCCCTCAGAGATCCGGGGAGAAATTCCCCACATTTCCTCACCAAAGCAAGAGGCAGCGGTGTCGCATATCCAAGGGTCTAAACCTTAGGTATCCCAGGTGAGATCGTTAGCACGAGCCCAGTTTGCTATCTACATGTTGGTTTGCGGCATATTGCATTTTTTGCTTGGTGCATATTGCATTTCACCTCGCTCCGACTGGTCGCCCCGACCCGACGAGCATATTACTTTGCTACGATCAGCCGCCCCGACCTGACGGGCATCCCACTTTGGTTCGACTGACCACTCCGGCCCGATCGACCGATCACTTTGGTTCGACCGACCACCACGATCTGGTCGACCGATCACTTGTATGTTTGTTTTGCTTTTGCAATTATATTGCATGTTTGACTGCTTGCATGTTGCATCATATGTGTTTGCATTTGCATTTGCACTTAGGTGATGCTCCACAGTGAGAATCACCACTTTCTTCGGGTCACTGCCTCCATGGTACACCTATCTTTTGGGCCCTTGTCGCCACGACACGCCCATCACTTTTGGTCACTGCCACCTCGGCACACCTTCTGGCCGCTGCCTCTACGGCACGCCTACTCTTTGGGTCACTGCCACTACGACACACTCATTTGTTCGGGCCGCTGCCTCCACGACATGCCTACCTTTTCCTGAGTCACTGTCTCACGGTACACTCATCACTTCTGTCACATGACTGATTGCATTTGTACTTGCATGTTTGTATGGATAGCGAGCCAGACTCGTTAGGAGAGTGACCCCGTGTTGGTCGCGATGCCTTAACGAGCATTGTTTGCCGGGTTGATCCCGGTGAGCAATGCGAGTTAAGTCATCGGGATTGACACGAGTATGACTGTGCTAAAGATCTAATTGATCTAACTCGTGTCATAACTCTTCATGACACCCTTTAGATCCTTCGGATCTTTAAGATGGGGTCGGTATAACGACCCTGTCAAAGTCATACTATACTCAGACCTACCCCACACTTAGATACTAGGTTGACACACTTTTCGTTAGATGGTGTGCTAGGCTAGAATTTAGGGTGTTATGTAGTCTTTTTGATGCCTGACTATTGTTCTCTGCTGGATTGGTTGCCCTAGTCAGGCATCTTTCTTCTACATTGTGCTTGTGATGTGACTGCATGTTGCATATGTGTGGTAGTATGTTAGGGTGTTCTTCTGCAGGGAGTCATGCCTATTTATTTGCACACACACAAGTACCGCTATAGGGGGAGCAAATAATGATTTTTGACCATTTTTGCTTACAGGTGCTATTAGCTCCCCCACTTTTAAGGCATGACTCATAATACGTTATTTGCATGTGAGTTTTCCCGCTGACACTTATTTTCATGCAGGATTGAATCTTTTATTTTCCTTTGTACTTTTTAGAGTCTAGGAGAGTCCTGTAGCATAAATAAGATATGGGCACGGGTTCCGAGAAGTTTGGCATGGGAACCACGTGGAGGGGACCAGGAGCTGATGCTCGTGCCCCGTATCTTAATTCTGCATTTTATATTGATGTATAGAATTAGGACCGGGCATGTATATGCGGAGTNGTGACAACTGATTCAGAAGACAAGGAGAATCTCGAGGTCGGATCTTGAGAAAAAATTTATTCTTATTGTAATGGGAAAGAGCTTGATGATGTAAGTGTTTTTAGTTCTTTCTATAACTCAAAGTCGCAAGCATTTCTATTCATCATCTTAGGATTCCCTTTTCCAATGGGTACTCTTACTAAAATCTCATGAATAAATTAGATTAAAGGAGGAATCAGCAAAGAAGGAATTAAGACAGAGACTGGGCAAACGAATTGAAAAAAACCTGAGAAGCTTATGTGAAGTAAACCTCATGCAGTAGGTCAAGGGTGTAAATCTAAATAGGATCTAATCGAAATATTTTGAATTAAATATCCGTAAAGGAATATCAACATAAGCTACCCACGTAACCAATGAATTTAAAAAATATTATGTTATGTCATCAAGACCAACTCCTAAAGGAATGTATCCCTCTGGTTAATTACATCTTAAGGAGCACCTAAGAATACTCTCTATTAGATAAGTTCTGCTTACATTTAGGTGACGGATAGTATAGGGTGTCACAAAAGAGGGTTACCTCATAGAAACATTTGGTGGCTTTCAAAGCTTTCGCTAAGCCATAGGGTGGAGAGTGGATCTCTCACATCCTAAATGAGTACTGACTCATCAGCACACAAGGCTTGTGAAGAAATACAGTTGAATTGTAGGATCTGCATTGTGCTACCAAAGCCAAACTTAAGGGCCGAAGGTGAATCATTATATCTCAAATGGGCGATGACATATCCGCAATGAGGGCCTACAAGATGACATTGATGAAGCGTCAAAGGGAGCGACATAACTCAAAGTAGGTGGCAAATGAGAGGTGAAGCAATCCTAATGAGTAGAAATATCCAGGTTTGTATATCACAGATTAGTCATTCCAAGCTATTAGGACCTCAAGTTTACCTAGTCATGAATGTAGTTAACATAACCGAAAATCCCCCAGTCAGCAATCTATGAATTGTGTTATCTAAGGAGACTTCGGTAGCCCTAAGGTCAAAAGAATGAGACACTAATCCTATGACTCTATGTTGGTAGGAATATTAGAGGTGATACTTATACTCACAAAAGTGGTGAGGATATCACCAAAGTAAAAAAGAGAGAAAAGAGGTTCAAATATAAAGCTAAAATGGTCTCAACAATTGACGTACTCCCCGTCTGGGTCGGAGAAGCCTCTAACACCATAAACACACTAGCCACTCACCTAAGTATAAATTTTCTCTAAATTGGTCGAGTTGGAGAAGCATGATACTTCTCCTTTAGACAAACAAATATGATGCAATTGTCTAATAAGTCTTAATTGTGGAGGCCTTATTAATATAACTTAAGTGAAGGTCATGCCATGCAACTCATTTAAAATTTGGCTTGAAAGCCATGGAAGAAAGTAAAAAAGATTTTTAAAACCATTGAATCTTTTAATCCTAAATTTTAATTAGCCCTAAAATTGTTATTATGACTTTGTAAGAAGTTTACAATTTGTAAGTCCTAAATAGCTAAAATGATCTGCATGATTTCTAGACAAAACTATTAGGTAAAAAAGGCAAAACCAATTTCAAGCACACAAGCATACATTAGAAAAAGTAAAGGAAATGTTAAAGGAAAATATAGAACAGACTGGTGCCACTAGGTTAATGAAATATCCTAGGAAAGCAGAAAAGATGGCCAACCACACATGGTCATAATTTTATAAAGAATATGAATTCAAACTCAAGGTATGAGACACAAGCATATTTCTCTAGTTCCCTCGTCACGTGGCTTGATGCATCGTGTGCCTCAGAACCCGTGTTTGTACCTTATTTTTTATACAGACTTGATCCCAATGAATCTATCAAATACATGTTAAATGAAAAAAAAAAGACCTGGGCTGCATGAAAAGAACTTTGACATCAAAGGTTATCTACAAGCAACACAAATGAGCCATATTTGATGGGAACAGCTTAGCAGCGCCTGCTGAAGATAATTAGTCATAGTCATTACTTGCTCCTCTTTGTTACACGTGTGTGTGTGTGTGTGTGTGTGTGTGTGTTTAGGTATGGCTCCCTGTAAGAAGACTGAGCTAATATATCACTGCACACATCTCAAAAATCATAAACATGCAAGCACATCGAAACACAAAAGATGATGTCTGACTAGGGCAACTAAATCAATAGAGAACTAGAATCACAGTATCAAAAAGGACTACCAAACATCCTAGTCCTTAGCCTAACACAACATCTAACGTATAGTGCTTCCTCACAACATCTAAATTGGTGTATGTTTTGACTAGGCTGTTATCTTCAGCTTCGTCCTAAGGATCCAAGGATTATAGGAGGTGCCACTAGATGCAGATTTTGTAAAAAGTTTTTGAAAATTTGACCTCATGCATGATCCAAGCTAAATATGCAAGTAGTTTCAAAGTAAATTTTGAAAATATGATGTAGAAAATTAGTAAAAATATAGATTGTTATGATTTTAAAAATATGTCATATGGAAAGAAAATGCTAAGTAACACCTATTAGACCCCTTGGAACCTTGGTACAACATATGAGTGTGATCCTGTCGCTGCTTATCTGCACAGTATAATAATGACTTTAATAATTTTTTTCACTTATGTTATCTTACTTTGCAACATAACCAAAAACTTGATCGTGGAGAAAACAAAAATTTATCTTTTCAATTTATATATATATTGGGATACTACACAAGTATACATATCGTTATCACGTAATATATGATTTTTTTATTAAAACCTGAATATCAAACTAACAGGGAAATATGCAGTATGCATAAACTTTCTATTTTAAAAAGACAATTACTTAAACTATAAATATTTTCTCAATAAGTAAAATTCAATTCTTTATGTATTTTTGATATTTTAATAAAACAGTAAAAATTCTAAAGATAACTTGAGTTTATGTAAAAGAAAAAAACTTGATATGAAAATATATTTCTCATTATCATGAATCAGTAATAAATATAGGAATTTTGCTGTGAAAGTATGCAAATTGTGCTGTGTCAAATAGGAGCAATAATATTTTTTACTCTTACTAGTTATGCTATAAAGAACATTGGCTAATTTAAAGTTTGAATAGTTTTGAAGACCGGTCAGACAGGGAAGATACTAGCTCTCACTCTATAGTTCCCTCGATTCCCTCCACCCGTGGGCTAACATCTTGTATCAAAACCTAAAATAATAAACTAAGATGGGGCTTTAACCTGTCACTTTAAAATCTTCTAACTCTACACCCTTCAAAGTTTATTTCTCTATTTATTTGCACTAAATCATATGAATTACATTCTCATTCATACAACCTCATGTGATTCTTTCCAATTGTTGACTGAGACAATACCAACCCGGCTCTTATATGTTCTCACAACAAATTTTTACATATGGGTAGACCAAATCAAAAAGTAAACGAAGTACGTAGATTTAAACCATCACAACTTTTTCCAACATTAAAGATCGATACTCTCCACAACTTCCTTCCAAAACTTTTAATTACTTATAATTTTAAGGAGAAAGGTAAATAAAACTACTCAGAATCAATGGAAAAAACAAAATCACACTTTAGTTTGAAAGTAGAAATCATTGTCAAACCAACAAGAAATCTCGATTAAAACTAAAAGTAGTTTAATAACAAAGATAAAAACTTGTCTTAATTCCTCCACCAAACTCTTGAAGTTCCTTTAAATATCTTCTCTTTCACCAAACTCTTAACTCTTACAATAAAACTAAAAACAAAAAGAATGAAGCAAATTTGTGATGCCTGAAAATCTCTCCAAAATTACCTCTCAGAACTCCCCCTTTCCAACTTTTTTCAAAACTTTCAAGCATAATTTAAAATGCCTCAACTTTCTTCTTTTATAAATCTCCAAGAGGTGTCTTGATAACTCTTCAAAATGTGTCCCAATTTGATGCATTCTCCAAAGGATGCCACCTTTCACAAGTCCTTTAATCATAATTTTGTTTCTAGTGGTCATAACCACCCTCTTTAGCCAATATGTGTCTCAAATGTCCCTTCAAATTTTGGTAAAATGAAGAAAACCGCCAAATAACTGTCTCTCGGGCTTAAGTGCGGGACCTATGGCGCTTAGGCGTAACCTTCTCTGTTTCACTAGAGGTTAAGCATCGGATCTAGCGCTTAGACGCCAAAACTCTTTTGCACCATTTTCACATTTTTGCTCCAAATTTGATCATTTTTTACTTATTTTAGCATATTTCACATTTTTGCTTGTACCTGAAATAAAAACACACAAATACCTTCCATTAAAGTGCAATATCTCAAAAATAGGTATAAAATGTGTNGACCAAGTAGACTTAGGGTCCTAGTAGCTGTGGATGACGGGTCCGTGGTACCCCGACCTAGTTACATCTACCTTTTAGGATCACTCTACATTCCTTTTTGTTGAGTCCCTTTGAGCCATGTCGCTCATTGACTTTGTTGATATCATTTTGACGGCTCGATGCCGATGAGCTGCCGCCCATTTGGGATACGACGATTTGTCCTCTGCCCTTATGGACCGGACGTGCTTTGACGTGTTGGGATATCCCTGTTAAGATGATTTAGGTTATTTCGTGGGTCCCGTGTGTCGATGAGCCGCTACCCGTTCAGGATGTGAGAGATTCACTCTCTGCCCAATGGCTTAGCACGAGCTTTGAAGCATCGGGACTGTTCCCACACGGAATAACCTTCCTTTGAGTACGTATTGCCCGAGGTTCATGATAATCCAAGCGAAACTCCTTTTATCGAGAGCATTCTTGGGTACCCCCTAAGATGTAATTAACCAAGTCGGATACGTCCCCTTGGGAGTGCTCTTGACCCCAGAACATGCACTTATACCTGAATTTCTGATTATGGGTAGTCTACGTAGGTATTCTTTCGCGGATATCGGTTTAAGGTGCTTTTGCCTGATCTTGTTTGGGCAGATACTCTTAACCTATCCTTGCGAGGTTTACCGCACGTAGGCTCTCCACATTTTGTGTTTTCTCTTGTTTGTCGCTTTGTCGTATGTCCATTTTTATTCGATTTCTCTCCTCTTCGAATCACTAATTTGATTCAGGAGGGAGATTTATTCGAATAGGGGAAGTATACGACGATCGACAGGATGACGACTCCTTCTAAAATAAAAGAGAGAAAAACGAACGAAAACAGAAAACTGCCAAATAACTGTCTCTGGCGATTAAGCGCGGGCCCTATGGTGCTTAGGCGCAGCCTTCTCCGTTTCACTGGCGCTTAAGCGCCGAATCTAGCGCTTAGACACTAAAACTCTTTTGCACCATTTTCACATTTTTGCTCCAAATTTGATCATTTTTTACTCCTTTAGCATTTTTCACATTTACTTGCACCTGAAATAAAAACACATAAATACCTTTCATTAAAGCACAATATCTCAAAAATATGTATAAAATGTGTTTAAAAACACTATATATTTTAGGTGTATCAGAATGTTAATCACAACGTGGTAGCTAGTATTGCTCGTCGAGGCATTTTTGTGGGTAATACTCGTTACCCCATCGTGATCAGTAATGAGTCACTTAACTAACGAGCTAGATTCATAGTCGAGACAAACCAAAAATGCACATACAATTGTAAAGAGATCCAATACGATGCAATCATTATAATAGAGTAGGAATGATTGAAAGATCACAAACATTCTTTGCAAGTATATGGAGGCATTTACTAATGACAAATGCATTGATAGTGTGGAGTGATGCATGCAAGACATACAACCCAAGTGTGTATGAATGTGTCGAGGAGGCAGTGACTCAAGAGTGAGTGTTGCAAGGAGGCAGTGACTTAGAAGTGAGTGTGTCGATGAGGCGGTGACTAGGTGATGAGTGTTTCGAGGAGGTGGTGTCTCAGTGATGGGTGTACCGAGGAGGCGGTGACTCGGTGATGAGTATACCGAGGAGGTGGTGACTCGGTGATGAGTGTGTCGAGGAGACTGACTTAGGAGTGAGTGTGTCGATGAGGTAGTGACTCAGAAGAATGCCTACGACAGTCTGTAGTGGTGTCGTGGAAAATGAAGAAATGTAACTCTTGGTGGAGAGAAGTACATATTGGACGGACTTGGTGACAAGCCATCTACGATGCAGACATGTAGGTATTTAGAGCGAGTAAGTGCAGATAGTGACTCAAGTAGACTCAATCATGTGGGCAATGGAACATACGAAATGTCATACGAGACAGTCATGCAGGAGTGCACAAGTGTAAGTGTAAACATACAAGATATGGTGCACCACGACATAGGGGTGTCGAGGAGCAAAGGTGTATAGTATTGTGTTTTTGAGAGGCACAAATATTCATCGCAAACATATGAGGGCATATGCTCGCAAGTATATTATAGAGCGTGAATGTGGATGTGCTAATGCAAGCAGTTTGAAAAGAATTTGATGAATGGATTAAAACAAATGCCAGTGATGGACTGATCGATTGAATATGGGGCGACACCAATTGATCAAGTGGATCGAGGGTGGTCGATTGGGCCAGTAAGTGCGGCGATCTACAAAGGATTAGTCATTTGATATTATCAAATTGGTGGTCATCGATTGATCAAAAGGAAAGATGATAATCGGTTGAGGTGGTGCGTGCAACCGATCAACAAAAGGTAGTCTAACGATCTGATCGGGTCGGTGGCGACCGATCAATCAAGTGGACCGAAGATGGTCAGTCAGACCGATAATGATCAATCGATAAAAGATGGTCGAATGATACGATTGGGCCGATGGTAGCTGATTGGTAGAGTTGACAGACAGTGGTCGATAAACCAATCAGACCGGTGGTGTTGCAAATCAATTATGGATCAAAGAAGATCAATCTGACCAAGGTGTGTGGCCGATCGACGAAGGATGGTCGATTCGATGCTATCGGGCCTGTGACGACTGATAGATAAAATTGACTGAAGATGGTCAATCGGTCTGGAGTGCGTGGCCGATTGACTCAGGATAGTCAGTCATGCCGATTAGACTAAGGGTAGCTGATCAGACAAACCCATATAAGTGAATCAATCTAATTGGGCGAAGTGTGCAAATGGTCGATGGTGCATGCAAATGGATATTTTTTAAAGCAATTTTAAAATTCATGGAAGATATACAATGAATGCTGGCACATGAATGAAATGGATGATGATTGATTTCAATGACAGGTTGAAATCGTCCTAATGAACTCACATAAAAACCCAGGGGTGCAATTAGCATGGAGAGATATACCAACACCATATTGCACAAAGCAACATGACACTCACCTCTATTTGCACGACGCTAGATGGGGAATCCCTCGCAAGGGGAATTCTCCATGAACAAGGAGACAAAGACCAAAGGAACGACTTCATCTTCTCAATCGATGGATTTCAAACATCCATTCGGATGAAATCACTGATGCAAACAGTGGGGCTAGTACAACCCCGATTTATGGATTTTGGTCTAGAAAGAAAATGAGTAGGATTTGCTCTTGCATTTTGCAATGGGGAGCACAAAGTACCTAATCATATGGGACTTCCTCTAGAAACAAAAAATTTCTAACCTAATAGGGGTTACTAGAAATAGAAATAACAAGAGAATAAGGGATATTACCAACATAACGTTTGATCAAAGTGTTGCTCTTGTAGGAAGAAGTTCTCATTGTCAGCGAGAGTGATGAGGTCACTGGATTTTGCCTTCCCCAATATGTGAAGAAGCTCCCTTCATAAGAGAGAATTAAGAAATCGTTGAAGCTCCCCTTACCCAAAGCAATGAGGAAGCTTTCTTCGTTGACTTTTTGAAGGTCACCATAGATGAAAAAGATGACTGCAGAAATGAAGGAAAAGAGGAAAAAGACGGAGGAAAACAATTTCTTTAATCTTCTCATTAAGAAAGGTGAAGAATCCCTCAAGTAAACTCCCTAGAAGCTCCTTCTTCAAGCTCTCTTGTTCCCAAGCTCTCTCCCTCCCAAACGACTGCCAATTGATTTAAGCGAGCCCTTCTTAATGGTTTCTTCAGCTTTAGGAGAATACTCAAAGGTTCAAAGTGAATTTCCTAATTTGGAATGGTTCAAAATATTCCCTAGGTCATATTTGGGCGAAGAAACAGGCAAAACAGGGTTGTCAAGTGGTTATGGCTGCCTTGCCGATGGGAATCCGAGGACCAGAGGGCCATATTCACAAAATAGGTTGACCCAACATGGCCAAACCAAGCTCAGATGTAGTCACACCACTGAAGTGAGCTTCACAAATTAGGGGTCGGCGTGGCCACTCCAGAGAGCGAGTGTAATTACAACAACTCTCTGTCTGGTCAGTGTGGTCATGTCATCCTCAGGCATGTTCATGACAGTTAATGAACCAAAGTGCCTTTTGAGATTTGGCCGTGGTCACACCAAATTCGTTGTGTAATACATCATAGCCTCTATTTGGACAGCGGGTCATGCCATCCTCAGGCGTGGTTACACCAATTATAGGTCTTTTGGGCCTTTAGGGAGGTTTTGTCGTGGCCATGCCCAATTTAGGTGTGGTCATGCCATGGGTTGGGCATGACCACAACTGAATTAGGCGTGGTCACGCTAGAACCCACATAACTTGGGTTTTCAGAAAGCTTGTTGAGGGGATTTCAAGCCTTGTGGGACCTTCAAAGGATATGATATGAGCAGTTATGATTTCAAATCCTCTATAAAGGTTTTGAACGCGTCTCAATAGAGCTCCAGAGGATGAACTATAAGTGTGTTGCCAAGTAACATGGTTATGTAATGAAATTTGTTTGTATGGACCTTAGGCCTAAGGTTCAATCACGGTGTGAGGTAACCTGTTAGACGGTCTGCGTCACGGGAGTATTCGTATTAGCAAGATACGACCCCCACCCCATAGTGCTTAAAGAATTATTATTTGTTGCTTTTGATTCCTAAGTGCTAGCTAAATAACCCACCAGATTTAACTAATCGAGGTGACTTCACTCAATTAAGTAGATGCTCTAAACTCTAACCTCCACCTCAGCACCAGGTCATTACTTGCTTCACATGCAACATTAGCACATTAAACCCACCGATTTTCCTTTTTTTTTAATCGCAGTCTCAAGCCGCCCCCCCCCTTCCTCAGAGCGTGAGAATAAGTTTCTCCTTCTTCCATATGAACAAATCTTGATTCAGTTCACAAGATCCCCATCTAATTGAGCTCTGCAAGAACAATCTGAGGTAAATAGAAACTCTTTTTCTTTTCATCATATCATATGTAATCGTCTCTGATGTGTAGATCTTTTTTTTAATGATTCACAAGTACTTTTCTTCTCTAAATCAAAACTCTTCTAAGGGGCTGTTTGGTTACAAATAGGATTTAGTTAAAATAGGATTTAGTAAATCCTGTATATCGAGATTTATCAAATTCTAAAGTAGCTAAATCTCGAAAACTGTTTGGAAAGTTAGTGAGTAAATCTTTATAAATCCCTAGAAACTATTTGATAGTTATAGAAGGATTTAACAAGATTTATGAAAGTAAAAAAAAAAAAAAACTATTAAATAAAATAATACAAACAAGTATCCCAAAGTGCATAAAGAAGATATTTACATTAATTAACAATTATTTATATTAATTAATAATTAATAAATCTTTTAATTTGCTGTTAAAAAATAAACATTAATCAATTATTAATGAATGATATAAATATTTACTTAAAATTTTATTAAATAAATTAAAATTTAAAATATATTTTTATTCATTACTTAAATATTAAATAATTACATTTAAATTTATCTAATTAAATTTATTTTAATAAAATGTAAATTAATTCTTAATTCTAATCAATTAAATTAATGAATTATGCAATCATCAGTCATACCCTCCCTCCAAAACCCTACCCTCGCTTACATCCTCCATAGTTATTATATGTCGCTCATCTCCCTACTCCTCCCGGTTTCGCTCGAAACCATGGCCTTCGTGAACGAACTTTCACCATACAGTAGTCATTAGGCAAGGCAACGACGGGATCGCGGCTTACATAGACCACCTCCCATCTCTCTCATCCTTCAGCTCGGCTCCTACCAGAAACCATTGAGGAAGGTAAGCCTGTTCGCGCCATTCTTCCTCTTCGCTCGTCCCGGATTTACTAAATCCGCCGATTCAAGGGATTTACTCAATCCCGGATTTACGGCGAATTGGGGATTTACCAAATCTTAGGATTTACGGAGATTTCCATTTGGCAGGATTTAGCCTTAATCCTGCGTAAATCCTGCTTAAAACCGGCTACCAAACAGCCAGTCAATCTCTTGGTGCTTGCTACCATATTAGATTTCTTTCGGTGAGTTGTGTTCCTGTTTTCCCATTTCTCTCGATTGCTTGCCTAGTGAGGTTTCTGATTCTCATGGATGAATGTCTTGGTTGTGAACCTTGATTTGAGAGATTATGCTGGGTTGCTTCTGTAATTGGGCTGCATTCCATCAAAATAAGTTAGAAAACGGTTTACTAGGTACGAGGACTCCTTAATTTTGGCCTTTCGAATTACAACTCGTTCATTACCAAAATTGAGAAGAAAAAGAAGAAAATCTGTAGGTTCTCGGTCCTTAGGATAGAAGCGGTCATGATCCTCTTTTGGAAAACAAAAACTAGTTAATTTTTTTTCCCAAAAGCTCTCTAACCTTTAGGGGTGTAAATGAACCGAACACGAACGAACAAAGCTCGTGTTTGTGTTCAGTTCGTTTGAAATTACGTGTGTTTGAAATAGACTCATGTTTGAAATTATTCGTGAAGTTACTGTTCATGTTCGGTTTGATTTGTTTGAAATATGTTTAAAATGTTCGAATTGTTCGAAATCTTACAAATTTGTTTTGTTCAAAATATTTCAAAAGCTTAAATTTATAAGAAATTAATGCTTAAATTTGTATGAATCACAACACAAAAACAAAATAGTCGAAGTATAGCTCACAATAAAACCATAATATCATATCTCATCCATAAAAAAATCAGATTTAAAGGTAATATGCGAGATTTTACTCCCATAAACTTGGTTTCACTCAAAGAAACTAAATAAATTTAAAAGAAATATAAGAAAATTTAAGCTAAGAGACGAACCTGAAGATAAATAAGAAATTATAGAATTTAATATAAGCTAAGAGGCGAACCTGAAGACCAGATTATAATTTATAGGATTTATTTATTTTTAAATATGATAAATTTTTATAATATATAATTATTTTTAAAATATGCTAAATTTTTTATATATAATTATTTTAAATTATTTTTGTATTTTGAACAATAACGAAAGCACGATCGAACAAATGACTGTTCGTGTTTGGTTTGTTTATAAACCGAATGAAAAAAAAATTGTCCGTGTTCATCTCATTTCTTATCAAACAAATCGAACATGAACTCCTCGACGAGTCGAACACGAACTGTTCGCGAACAACGAGCTTTTTTGACAACCCTACTAACCTTCATTCCCCAACATTTTATATTACATCGTATTGTTAAAATTGAATTTAAGAAGCCTCTTTTTGACCAAAACCAAGAAACAGAAAACCTAAAAGAGTTCATTTTTCAAAAGCTCAAGTAACAAACCCTATTTTCATCTTCATCCTTCTTCCCAAAATCTATGTAACACACATGTATTTGGAGTATTTAAAATTTAAATGCATACCAACGATTCTTATGTGTTTGCATATGCAACACTAGATTTTTGGGAGGTTTACATACATACCATTCAATGCTTTTGCATTTATATGCATAACACCTGATCGAAAAATCTGAGTATACAGATTCTTTAACTCATAAGTATTTACACTCATAACAATTAAACTACACTGTATATGTGCATATTTTTTTGATCCTCAAGTATTTACAGATTTATTAGTTAATTTCCAATAGCATATGTACAGATTTCTTCAACTTCACACGTTTACATGCATAATACTTAATTTCCAACTGTATAAGTACAGCTTTTCTTAATGATGATATATTTACATTTGTTATAACTTATACTTGAGTTTCAAATGAAGGTTCGCTGTTTTTTTTTCTAATTGTGTTTCATTTGCATGTGTTATATTTAATTTCCAAATGAAGTTTTGATGTTTTTCTTAATCCTTAAAGTATTTACATATCTAATACATGAATCTCAAATGAAGTTTTGATTAGTTTCAGATTTTCAATGTATAGAAATATATAACATTTAATTGAAATGTATAAATTTCAGATTTTTCAATATATTTACATATATAACACTTAATTTCAGATTTTAAGTTACAAGTTTTCTAAACCCTAATATATTTAAATACATAATATCTACACCTTTAAAATAAGAATATATGTCAGTCAATTCCTAAAGTGTTTAAATATATATAATTTCTAAAATTTATAAATTAAAATGTTAAACTTCAGACCATCCAGATGTTAATAGATTTGCACACATAACACATAAATTGACTTGTTAAACTTCATATTTTTTTCAACCTTTATGTATTTGCATATGTAACACTTAGAACAGATGAATATATGTGCAGATTTTGGTTTATTTATATTTAAAAAAAATGTATATATGTGCAGATTTTGGTTTCTTTGTCGTTAAAACAAATGCATATATTTACAGAGTTTGGTCTCTTTATTCTTATAACTCTTTATGAAAGTTTAAATTACTATTCAAATTTCCTAATAGATATAAGGTTATTATCCACTTGGTGGTTATTTTCTAAGGGTTTGTTTGGGGCAGCTGCAACTTTTCAACTGTAGCTGCGCTGTTCTAAGAAGCGGCTGCGGAGAAGCTTGCTGCTTGTTTATTGCAGTTGTGTGAAAAAAGTTACGGGGTAGTTTTTTTCAGAAAAATGATTTTTCTGCCCCAGTTTAGTAAATTTTTTTGTAACAGAACTGTGACACTCATATATTTGACACTTTAAAAGCAGAAATTCAGTTCAAAACAATACGAAAATTCAGATATATAACTCACTTAACAATGAGTACGAAGAGTGGAATAAAAACGTCAAGAAATATTAAAATTGCATTTAATAAAATGATTAAATTATTTTTAGCATGTAGACTGTGTATCTCTCGTGTCACAACGTCCTCCAGTGACACTGTCCAATCCCGATCACCGCATGCAGTCGAATCCGACAGACTGTCCGCCCATCGAAAGAAGTCACGCTTCTCAGCTATGCTCCTGGGGAACCTATATAACTGTCACACGTAACTGTGAGCTTGACGTGCCGGCAGTAGGGTAGTCTGTAGTCTGCAGTGGCGAAGCAGTCGTCGTCCCTGAAACTCTTGAACTCATCTTTCTTGATTCCTATAAAATACAAACATTAGTGATGACAAGAATTGAATTTACTAAAAAAGTAATTGAAAAAATAAATTTTGAAATAGCATAAAATTTTTCAAACCAACATTATAAAATGTAAAGTACATGTGACTCTGAATAAAATAAATATAGATCCGAATGCTCGATACAAAACATTAATTCTATAAATGTTTTTTTCAAAGGAAATTAATTACACATATTGCTGAATAATTTTAAAAAAGAAATCCAACCACCCTCCTCCTAACGCATCAGTGATATGTTCCCTTAACCACTTTGCTTGCACTTTCTCTCACTTTAGAACAAATAGTGGATGCAGCTTTCTCCACTTGTGGCAGTGAATGCCCCAGGTGGTACTCATATGCTTTCAGGGGTACATGCTCCTGATCCTCGTCGGCTCTATGAAAGTTAGTGTCGTTGCGGGAAGGATGTCGCCGAATATAATTATGCAGAGCTATCGTGACAGTGACAATCTGGACCTGTTTAGTAAACGGGTAAGATGACATGTCGCGGAGTATAACACATTTTTTCTTTCAAACACCAAAACTTCCCTTGATAACACCCCGTAAGGAAGAATTTCACTTATTAAACATCTCCTTCCTGCCATAATTAACGTTGCTGACGCGCTCGAAATCAAGTATATGATATCTCTTTTCAGAAAGAGTTTGAGATAACATTGCTGCAGCGGATAACCAACATCCACTAAATAATATTTGCCTGAGATGTTTTGCACATATAATATCTCATAAAGTTAATAGCCAAAGTATTTGAGGTTGAAGCATACCTGAAGGAGGGTGTGGGAAGTTGTATTCGGTATTTCGCGTTGCCGCCCTGAAAATTCTGCTGTCATGCGCACTACCTTCCCAACCGGGCATGAAGAAAGTAAAACATATGTTAAAGTCTCAAACGACCATGACGTTCTGCGTCAGCGACCCGCAACATCCGATAAATGCAACTTTTTCGCTATTTGGAACCCGTGTATCAATGTGGATTCCATTAATTGCTCTGATGCAATCCTACGCAAATAAGAAAAAGTTTGAAATATAAGGCATGCATATTTAAATTTGTATGCCTTAAATTTGAAAAGTTGCATTGAAGAACGATATGTAGCGTGCATCGTGTAGAATCTTCGAAGACGTTTGCTCGAAGTTAGGATCTGTTGAGTTTAATAACTTGCGCAGAAAGATTGACAAGTGCATTCAAACCGACCGAAAAGTATATACTAATCGTCTTAGAGGAGTGTTTGAATCATTCCATCGCACATCGCACATCGCACATCGCACATCGCACATCACATTGACTCATTCTGCGCTAATATGTACAGGGTGATTGCTAATACATTGTGTGTAGTTGTCCTTGACGACCTATGAAATTCGTGACGTCTGCTAAATTTTGCTAGAAGATTCGTAAATATGTCCTTGGTCATTCGAAACATGTTGATGAATCTAATTGGGTGTCTGACAAGTAAATCCCCAACTCATCTGTCCTCAATAAATGATGATGTCAAACATGAAGAGCGATGGACATATGTCTCATAATATTGTTGATCAAATA
>NEWO01000033.1:1185424-1220271 GCA_003013225.1 Phalaenopsis aphrodite | reverse complement strand
TGAAAATATACATATTTGCTACTAGTTGCGAGACAAAAAAAAACAACAATGCTCACATTACTGTCTTATTCTTTCTACTTCTGTGCCTCATTTCACAGCGTGTGTGTGAGAGTAATATACTTCTATTTTCATCTGATTGCCACAGGTAGTATCACTTGTAAATTTCAACGACATGAAATGATATTATGCATATTTGCTACTAGTTGTGAGTCCACTAGTAAATTTAAATGACTGAGAATGAAAGTATACATTTTAGCAGCTAGCTTTGATGCAAAAAAAAAGAAACATTGCTCAGATAACTGTTTCATTCTTTCTTTTTCTATGACTCATTTCACAGTGTGTGTGTGAGAAGTATACTTCTCTTCTAATCAGAATGTCACATGTGGCACTACTAGTAAAATTCAGTGGCTTGAAATTGTATTATGCATATTTGTTACTAGCTGCGAGACCACATAACTAACATCACCGTCTCATTCTTTCTACTTCTTTGCCTCATTTCACAATGTGTGTTAGAGAAATATAATTTTCTTCTCATCATAATGCCACAAGTGTTACCACTAGTAAAATTTCAGTGGATTCGGATCACATTATATATCTTTGCTACCAACTGTGAAACCACGAATAAATTTCAATGGTTGGGAATGAAAGTATACATATTTGCAACTAATTGTGATGCAAAAAAAAAAAAGAAACATTGCTCACATAACTGTTTCATTCTTTTTTCTATGACTCATTTTACAGTATGTGTGTATGTGAGAAATATACTTCTTTTCTCATCAGAATGCCACAGGTGGTACCACTAGTAAATTTCATTGGCATCGAATGATATTATGCATATTTGCTACTAGTTGTGAGACAAAAAAAAAAGGAAAAAGAAAAACATGACTCACATCATTGTTTCATTCTTTCTACTCATTTGTCTCATTTCGCATTGTGTGGAAATATACTTCTCTCATGACCAAGATGCCCTACGTGATGTCACTAGTAATTTTTAGTTGCATGGAATGAAATTATATATATTTGCTATTAGCAGTGAGACCGAAAAAAAAACCAGGGAAAGATACACCACACCAAAATTATCACTTTCTAGAAGCACCAAAACAAAAAAAAAAATACAGTCGAGTCTACACAGTGCAGAGCAACGAGAAATGAAAATGTCTCAAAAAAAATATAGGGAGGTGATACCGCAATAATGTGGACTCCGACACTTCAGTTAGTGCAGAAGAAGAAGAAGCTCCATGGGAAATTGAAAGAGCATAAAACAGGAATGCGAGGTCGAAATAGGAGTATGCGTGTAAAAATCTTGTGAATAAATGTAGGCCGCGGGGTTCCCGCGTCCCACTTTTCGCAGTGCGGCGGCAGTGCCACGATTCGAAAGCCCTCCCAAACGACGAAATGTCGCGGCCCGCTCTGCTAAAACAGCCGGCCCAAACGGGGCTTAAATCTAGTTCGTAGTTTCATGCTCGCTTAATTTTTTGGTCTGAGATCTTCAGTGAAATAATATTGATGACAAAAACGATCTCAAGAAAATAAGCCTTGCGGCAAAATTCTCAATCTAATAAAATAGTCAAGCATGTTATGCTTTTCTTGTTTAGAACTTTTAAATTGTTTGTGCAGTTTACTCTATATTAAAGGATTGAAAGTATTGTTTTTTTGAGGTTCTATTTCATATAAGCCTAAACAAGTGATACTTTGTTATCAACATTTCTCTAACACTAATTTAGCATTTATATTAATTTTTTTTTACAAATACCATCTTTTGAAAAAATTGTCATGTTGCACCTTTCAATAACTATTCTACTTTATCCATTCAATTCAGGTACCATAGTATTATGCCTTAATATTGAATGTAGTAATATTATTCTTAACTTCGTTACAGGTTCTTAAATACTGTTTGAAATGATACTTAAATTGATTTTGTTTAAGTTACATTTTAGTTAATTTTTATCATAGCTTAATTAAAATTTCATTTTTTTTAGTTTTATTGAGTCATTGCCCTTTATAGTAAAAGATCAAGCTCTAGATGATCTGATATAACTGTAAACTTGGATAATTAGATTTCAGGCTGGAGGATTTAATGCAGATGTAGCATGCAATGCATATTTTGATTCAATTAATTAATGCAACAAACATTCAACACTTTTCGAGGAACATCTTGTTAATTTCAACATAACTATTTGTAACTTTAGATGAAAGAAAAACTATGATACAAGTGGACAAGTTTTCTTTCCTGCAGATAAGATGACGAAAGATACACAAGTGATTGAAATTTTGTGCATAGAAGAGAAAAAAATTTTAACTGTTGTAAAAGAAAATTTTCAAACTATAATGATGAATGATGAGAGAAGAGAGGGAAAAATAACTTACATGTAAATTTATGCTTGAATAAGAAGACTGCCTCTCCTAGATTAAGGATTATAATTCATAAATAGGAAAAGTGTTTGGAGCATCTAAAAGCAAAATTTATCTATGCTAAATATGTTTTTTTGCATTCCTTGAGATTCCCATTTATAAACTTTATAAAACACGTTGTAGGATGGGAGGCATCGCCAAAAAAGAAATTATTGAAGGATAAATTGTAAAAAAACATTAAGCTTATAAGGAGTGTGACTGTTTGCCCTCAAAAAGCCTTCCAAGCAAGGGATTGTTAGAGTTACAATAATCACTTGCACATGATCACTACTATGGACCAAAGGATAGGCTAAGAAGCTACAATATTGCAAGAAGAGCCACTATCTGCTGTAGTGATTCTTGCTTGAAGAGAGCTGAGAATTATAGCTGGAGGAATCCTAGTTGAAGAAGTAGAAAAAAAACCACTAATTTCAAGAAGCAGAGAAATCTCATCCTGCCACAAGGATGGGATATCATCAGCCTATGAATTAGGATATCATCATATGCATGTAAATACAAATTCCAACCCACTCAACCTATTACAATCATAATTCAATGTAAGAAAAATTTAAATTCAAATTTGATGTCTAAAATTGCATACATTTAATGAAACGATCATTGTAATTGAATATTCTTCTCATTTGATGATTGTAGACTTGTAGTTTTGCATCAGTAGCAAATTAAGCTTGTCTCATTCCTATCAATTTGTGCTCCTAAAATTCTCTAAGGCTGCTTCTGCAATAATATATAGAAGTAACAGCTTTGATCCATCATTTAAGGATCTAAACAAACATTAGCCCCAGTCATTGACTGCAGTGGGAATCCTGAGTCCTTGAGACGTTTCAACTGGATGATAGGCCACATTTGTCTAGGCCTTGACGCAAGCATTGCTCAAAATAATAAATTGTAATCTATGTTTATTGGTTGATATTTCTTAACTAGGAAACCTTTTAGTATGGTTGGATATGAACTTAAAATGTCATTTAAAATTCATTTTATTTTTCCGTTTCTGTTTATTTTGCATTCTGCTGAGGGCACTTTCTAGTATGTTGATTTACACAATTCTTTACTAAACTGCTTTTGGTCCTTACCTTTTCTTTAATGGCAGAAGGATACTACATTCTTTCAGTAACATATGGCAAATAATGATTCGGATAACAGGTATGAACTTCTATAGAATAAGCCTCCTCTTGTTGTTATTGTTATTTTTATTATTTTCATTTATTTTTAGGTCTTCTATATCTATATTTAATTTTTTTTATTTAGTTTTATTTATAACACGAATTTTTATTTCAGGTACAAATCTGGGCCAGATTTTGATGAGGACAATAGAGTCCCAATCCTTCCAATTTCCTTGTCTCATTCCACAGAACTTTGGCTTATTCAATGGCCAATTAATCAGGTTTTTTTTTTTCTTTGAGCTTCTGATTTCTTTTTCTCACATGACATACCTTTTTCTTAACCTGTATTTATTTATGGATTGGTATAACTGCAGTTACAGCCTTCTGATTTCCATGGGAAGGAGCTTTCTCTAAAACTTCACAGGGATGGAAAGCTTGCAAGCTTTGATAATTCATCTGGTGAGATGGAAGGCTTGTGCTGTAGCTGCTTTCTCATGCCCTCTTAATTTTTCTCTGTACTAGCTTTTCATCATGAATTTTATTGGTTTGGTAGGGAAATCTTATGAAGTGGTTAGTTTTGGCGCTCAGGAACCTGATGCAACTGTTTTCCTTCCCTCTAGTTCAGATTCAAAAGTTGGTACGCGTTTCCCTTTTGTTTTGCTTAGTTTGACATTATTTATAATTTGTCAAATGTCACTTGCTGAATTTTCACTTACAACATTTATTTTGGATCTATTATATATGTAACATCTTTTTAAAGAATTATTTAATTGCTTATGCCATTAGTGTTTGACCTATGAAGCTATCATTTTATTTTAAATGTTTTATGAGGAAATTATGGGGGTTGCCTTCTCAATAAAAAATGGTGTACCATGATCTAGCTTGTTTGAATAAATACCGCTTACTTTATTATGAGACTGAAATAAAAAAGATTCACTTTGAAATTTTCTGAATGTTAAAATGTTCCATTAAGTGAGTACTAGTATTATATGTAGGGCTGTCAAAAAAGCTCATTATTCTTGAATTGAAGCACCGGCATAAGATGCATATTTCAGAAACTATTTTGCTAATTTGATCTTGGGATGAAACTATCTAGTTTTCATAAGATGTATGTTTCATATTTGAGAAAAAAGATACGACACGCAACAACTATTGCAATTTCATAAAGAAGATTGTCTTAGGTATGATTGTTCTATTATGGCTGACGGTTGGATAACTCATATGAAAAATGTTTGGTTAACTTATTGGTGAATTGCCCAGGAGGAATCACATGCATAGAGTCAGTTGTTGTTATTTTTTATTCAAAGAATGTGGTGAAATTGTTTGAATTGTTAAATAAGTTTATCGAGAAGAGTGAACCGTATTGTATTATTCAAGTGATTGCTGATAATGCTTTTGGGAATATTTTTATAGTTTACTGACCGAACACATTTTTATTTGATTTTAGTTTTTTTTTTAATATGTTAAATGTTGATTGTTGAATGTTTTGTGATATTATTATAAGAAAGTCATTGATGGATAAATATCCACGTTTGTACTGAACTTACTGTGCTACTCATTTCTTGGTTATAATAATTAAAAGATATTTTTAAACCAAAATAATGTTTTGAGGAGGTTGTAGTTCACGTAGTTTCTTTTATTTAAAGATGTACAAATCAAGGATCACTTGTCAAGCCGTCTAAGTCTCGGTTTGTCAATACTTTCTTGACATTATAATGTTGTCGTCAACGAGAAATGAAATAATCGCATGTGAGAAGTTTGTGTAGGGCTTTATTCAAGAGAGGCTAAGGCAAAACAAACACAACAAACTATTTTGAAGCAATCTTTTTGAACACTGCAGTATATGCCTCAAAGTTGATGGACCTCTATGAAAGTCCTTGGATTGATTGATGTTAAAAAAAGCCTCTAATGTGTTATACATATGACGCAATGAATAGGTTAATAAAGTCATTACTATTAATGTTACCAACAGCGATAAAGTATGAGCGGATTTTTAAAATTATTGATAAAAGATGAGAAGTATAATTCCATCGACCTTTGCATGCAACCACATGCAACATATTTTTTAATTCCTGAATATTTTTTCAATAACCCTTTATATTTCAAAAGATAAAGAAATATTTGTTGGATTGTATGCATGCATTATATAATTAGTTAAGGATGTAGGTGAAGATAGGATTAGTAATGACTTAATTATCTACATTAGAGATGGACTATTTGGTATCCCTCTAATTGTAAAACAAACAACCACTCAAGCACTAGTTAAAATGATTTTAGTAAAATTGTGATTAGTCTTTAATAATAAATTAATATTTAAATAACAATGAATGTAATTAAATACTTTGTTTTTTTTTTTTTGCAAAAAGGTGAGTGCCTCGCCTAGCTTTTATTAGTATGAAATAAAAGAATACTAGATAGCACTTCAGAAATTGCAAACAAAAGCCATTACAAGACACCATCTAACACCAAAATTAAGCAGACAATAACATACACAAGTAAAACAAAACCGTTACAAAACAGAAAACCAACATAATAGCTGAAACTCAACCTCCGATGAAATGCTCCCAAGTATCCGAACATATAATTCTGAATCAACATCATCGAAACTGAAAAATACAGAGAAGTCCATTGCAACTACAAATTGAAAAATGCAGAGTCAACTCCAAAATGCAAACCAATAAAAGAAGTCCCGGTTGAATCATCATCTTCCAAATAAAAAGAGCAAAAGTAGTTCGCCAAGCCAATAATGCAGTCCTAGTATCTCCAAAATGCAAACCAACAAAAGAAAGAGCTCAGAGGATCATAGTAGCTTTCCCAGCTTGGGAAAAAATCAGGAGATCTCAGAAAAATCCCACCCACAAAATTTAAGGACTTCATCTAGGAAGAGAAATTAAATCTTTAAAATCATGAAGATTTAAAGCAAATCTAAATCAGTTAAGTCTTTAAGCCATCTTTGGAAATCATCACTCTAGCGCAAAATCTGTTCATATCAGTAAGATCAAAATGAAGTATCTGTGAATATCAGCAAAATCTGATAATAAAATACCCAGGGCCAAGATAAATCTTCAAACACCTAGACCATCCAACCAAAAGAAAACATAAAGCGCCATCTTCAAAAAATCATCCAGATATAGTGAATCCACATCAGGACAAACAACTTCAAAAGAGAGAGCAAAGAAAGAAGCTAAAGTTTATACAAAATACTTTATAAAATAAGGAATATTAACTTTATGCTTCCATCTTTTACTCTTATACTTAATAACCTAATATATCTCCTAAATCAAAGCTTCCAAATTCAAAACAGAATTCCTAAAAATTCTATTATTTCTCTCTTTCCAAATATAAAAAGCTGTAATATGGACAACAAGTAAGAAAAAGTTTTTACTAATCCTTAGCTTGAAAGAATCCGCAAAAGATAAGATGTGTTGCATACTCCCACCTAGTAATATGAAATTTCCATTTGAAACACATCTTTTAAGCCGGGAATGAGCAAAATTACACTAAAAAATAGATGATTATGTGTCTCAGAGTTATTATAACAGAGAACACAAATATTATTTTTCAAAGTGCCTCTGACAATTCACAAGTTTTCTAACTATTATGCAAAATTTTCCAAGCCTTAACAGCCCTCTTATACCAAACATGATTGCACCAATTTACTGCAGGATGATCTTCATTAGGAGCTTTATAAAAAACCTTATGAGAATAGAAGTTTAATCCCTTTCAGTAACAAGAAATATTACTATCCATGATAGAAGTATTGCGAATATCATTTAAACAAACATCTGGAATGCTACCCATATCAGAAAAATCCCAAACTCCGTTAAGAACAACACTTATTTTGGTGAAAGGAGACGCATGAAACCAATTAAAAATGGCATTCCCAAAATTTTCCAACCAAAAGGGATGACCAATTTAAACAATCTATCAATAACAAATTGTTGATTTACATTATCAAAATCTTTCTTATATTAATTTTAACACAGAAGCTAATATGCTAGAATGATATTCTCTACAATGTCTCTACCTTCTATTTAGGCAACTTGGGTCGAATTAATTAAGGATGATAATACTTTTTAAGTTTATTTGCTAGAAGCTTAGATGATTTTATAAACAGTATTACATAAAGATTTAGGTTTGAAATCAGTATAAATATGAACTTGATTATGTTTATGGATCAAAGTGTAGCTATATGATTTTTTCTAAATGGGAGCTTGGGAGATTAAAAGAAATGTTTTACTGCAGAAATACAGTCACTCCCTATAATAAACCAGGTTTTTTTTAAGAAGTAAAACCATCCGGTCCCAGAGTTTTATGAGATCCAACAGAGAAGAAGGCATTTTTAACTTCAAAATTTGAAAAATTTTAATAAGATCATAACGTAAAACATCCTCAAGAGACCTAGTAACTGGAAAACCATCAGCATTATTCCAAATATAAGAGTTATTAAGAAGATCAAAGTAGTAGAAAATGACATCCTTAGAAATCTCTTCTTAAGTATTAAAGCACACTCCATAGGCATGAGTTTCTTTTATAAGATTATAGAGCATTATGTAATGATATGTGGATGGCTAAAGTTTCTTCTACTTATTTCAGAGTTTTGGAACATTTATCCTCTGATTACTCTCCTATTGTTATCAATTTTGGAAGTCAACATGAACTCCAACGTAGATTTATTTTCAAAATTTTTGGTGTAAGTGCTCTAGTTTCTTTTATTTAGTGGAAAATGTTTTGGGCTAATAAAGTTGAGGGGATCCTCTTTTCTCTCTTTGCAACAAATTGTGGAATGTCATAAGTAGCTTAGAAAAATTGGAATTGGTTTTCTTACAATAATCTTCACTAAAATCTCGTCTTAAACTTGAGCAAAAAGAGATTTACTCTCGGTTGGAATGTCATCCATCAGACATTAATTTGATCTCCGAAGCTGCGATTATTCATTCTCAGCTAATTGGAGCCCTTCATTGTGAATATAAATGAATGAAATAGAGAGCAAGTTTTTTTTTGTCTAAAAGTGAGGATGATATCAAATTCCTTAAAAAAAAAAAAGTGAGACCCGAATTGGGAAGATCAATAAGTCTTGAGTTGAAATACAATTTGTAAAATCAGAAAATTTATAGAGTAGAGGCTGAACCACCCAATTTCTCTTTAGCTTCCTTTATACAATTGAAATCAACCATCACAACCCAAACATCCTGAATATTGTTTGTTAAAGAAATCAGAGAAGACCATAGAAGTCTCCTAACTGCACTGTTAGCCCATAGATAAAGGTTGCAAAAAAATTAATGGAGGCGGAAAAATTAATTAATTCATGAATGTACCGAGCATGGATCTCTAATACAGAAAATTCAATGGAATTAGGGTTCTACTTAAGCCATATTCTTCCATTATCAACCAAATGGAAACAATCCATACTCTTTTCCATTAAAAAGAGATTAAACCGATTCCTTTGAAAAGGGTCTGAAATAGAATCAAGGGATAATTTAGTTTCAACAATACATATGAGATCGAGATTAAATTCTTTAATCAATTTCCTACAATCATCAAAGTTGCTTGCATCACTATTAAAACCTCAAAAACATTAAGAAAACCAAAATAATAGGAGACTCAGAAAGAGCCTATCTTGAAGGAGGAATAGCTTCTTTTGATCTGTCTTTCTTTCCTTTAGAATGGGAAGGCAAAGAATATGAAGACATATTCTCATTTATATCAGGCTGCAGGACATCATTTAAACTCTGTGGCAATGAAAAAAGAGGATCAACTCTTTGCGGTAAAGAATGAACATCATTATTTGCTAAAATATTAAAACTATTTCTGTCTGATAGAATCATCAGCCATTGATTTAGAGCTATGAGCAGGAGAAATAATAGGGAGGTTAAGATCAGGAGTAGGTATAGAAGAGGTAAATGTTCCTGGACGAAGAGCACAATCTTGATCTTTAGCAACATTCCTGCTCACACTTCTTTTTAACTTGGAAGAAGATTTGGCTCCTTTTAAATTGCTTCCCCTCTGAGGGTTAATTGGAACAAGTGGTTTATAGTTTGGATCCTTGGGACAATAATCAAATCCATGACCAAAACACTCAGAACTCTTACAGACAAAGGGTTTCCATTCATAGATATTATCCTGGATAATTTCTTTCCTTTTGTATTCAGAGTAATATGATCTGGAAGAGCAGAGTTCACATTAATCTGGACACAAACCCTAGCGAAAGTAAGACGGGAGGCTTTAGCGGTCTACTGTAAGAGGAATACCTATCTTGCTAACAACTTTGGAAATTTTCTCAGACCAACAACAAAGAGGGAAGCTAGGAAGCTTTATCTAATAAAGCACTTCTTGAAAATCTTCTTTGATATGTTTGAAGTCATGAGTCCAAGGCTTAAAGAAAAATGGTCGGCCATTAATATAAAAAAGTGTCCCGGATAAAACTATGTCCTTATCTTCCTCACTATTGAAATTAAAAAGAAAAAAAAACCTTCACCCCTTCATTGAGAGAGAGTAGATCCACGGTACCCTTCAGGTTTCAAATTTTGAGAATGAAGCTTATCGTAAAAGCATCTTTTACCGAGAGCATAACCAACCAACTCATGCCTTAACTGCAACGAGCCTTCGTTCACCTCCTCATAAGAGAAAGATATTTTCTCTTCATAACACGAAATAAAGGTGACATTAAAGTTAGATTTGAGAGAGAAATGGGAAGAAATTAGATTTTTCTAATCAGGCAATAGTCCCGGTCCAAGAATAGAGGAAGGACCCGATGAAGTGAGAGGAGGAAAAAGAGAGGTATCCATGGCGTACGAAGGGCTAGAATCCCCAGCAAGGGAGAACAGAGAAGGGGATCTAAGCTGGTGAAACAATTAGAGTTTCACAAGAAAGAAGGGGAGAAAAGGGAATTGGAGCCCTAGCAGAGCTCCGGAAAGCCCATCTCCTTGCAGTAGCTAGTATATGGCCAATGAGCTTCACACTTATAAAATTGTGGGGTTAAAGTGCTTAGTCTAATTTGTAATTCATCTGGATGCAAACATAATTGGAGTATATTTGAACATGCGAGTATAAAATAAAATTTGTTCATTGATTATTAATTTTATAGATTAATAGTTTTAATGATTTTTAATACAGCTTCATAAATTGAAGGGATCACGATTGCCTCAAAGCTTTAGTTTATGTAAAATATAACAGAGCGTTGATTCATAGATGCAACTATCGTGACGCTGATCCTATTTATTTAAATAATATTGATTATTCTAATGAGTGGTTAACAATAGAAATAGATGATTAATTAGATGAAGATAATGAGTTGGTTATTAGTGAGGAAGATTTGACATGGAATAATGTTGCAAAGGCCGCTGGTGTTTATGAAAGAAATTATATTGTTCAAGAGCAATCTAAAAGCAAAGAGAATGAATCATCTAAGTCGCTTAACATTATTGCAATTGAATATGAAGATAATGAGGGTGATGAAGAATATAATGATTTATGAGATAATGATGTTGTTGATGAAGGAAATGAGAACTTTTTGACTTATGGTGATGATAATGACTCTTTTGATGACTAGTTCAATATCTTTTACAAAACATCATGCTTTTGAAAATATTTTATGATTCTGAATTTGATTTGGTGATATAATTATGGTTCTTAAGATTATTATTGATACTAAGATTTTTAATTTTATAAGTGCTTATGCTCCTCAAGTAAGCCTAGATATAGGGACTAAAGTTAAATTTTGGAATGACTTAGAGGACTTAATACAAATGATACTTCATGAAGAAAGAATTTTTATTGGAAGAGATTTAAATGGACATGTCGGTAGAGTGATAGAAGATTTTAGAAATATTCATGGTGGCTACGGTTTTGGAGTGACTAATAAAGAAGGTAGAGTCATTTTAGATTTTGCTTTAGCGTATGATTTTGTTATTACTAATACTTTATTCAAGAAAAGACACGAGTATCTTATTGCTTATAAGAATAGATCTAATAGAACACAAATTGATTATTTTCTTATGAGAAGATGAGATCGTCGAGATTGTAAGGATTGTAAGATCATTCAAAGTGAGGATTTAAGTACCCAACATCGATTATTAGTTCTAAATTTTAAGGTGAAGAGTTATAAAATAAAGAATGCTAGGATTCATCATTGTAGAATTAGATGGAGGAACCTAAAACACACTAATAAAATTATTTTTATGAGTAAAATTCAAGATTTCAAAATTTGGGATGTTCGTGAAAAAATAAATGCTATGTGGGATGAAGTAATAAACACTATTAAACAAGTAACAAAAAATATACTTGGAGAATCAAAATAAAAAGTTTCTATAAATATAAATAGTTAGTGGTGTAATAATAATGTACAAGAAAAGATAAAATATAAGAAGTTATGTTATAAAAAATTATTTAATTATAAAAACTTAGAGAATTGAGAAAAATATCAAATGGTTCACATGAAGTCTAAAAGAACAATTTGTGATACTAAAAATTCTGTTTTAAGTGATTTTTATGATAGATTATATACTAAGTAGGGCAAAAAATATATGTATAAAGTAGCCAAACAAAGAAAAAAAAGTAAAGATTTAACCCAAGTAAAGTGTATTAAAGATGAAAATGAAAAAATACTTTTCATAGAAAAATATATTCAACATAGGTGGATGAGTTATTTTTCTGAAAATACGATCAACTTTAGTGATCTCAATATCGTTCATAATAATAAAACGTTTCATTTTTACCGCCGCCTTAGTGAAAAAGAAATTGAAGAGGCTTTAAAGAAAACCAAGGGTGAAAAGTCTGGGACTTGATGATATCCCAATTGAAGTGTTGAAATATTTAGGAGATTTGAGAGTTTCTTGGCTTACTAAACTTCTTAATATTATTTTAAAAATTAAAAAGATGCCTAAGGAGTGGAGGAAGAGTATTTTGGTCCCCATTTTTAAGAGTAAAGGGGATGCACAGGAGTGTGCAAATTATAGAGGAATTAAGTTGATGTGACATACTTTAAAATTATGGGAGAGGGTAATTGAACATAGGTTAAGACGTATGACAAAGATTTCTCATAATCAATTTGGTTTTATGCCGGACAGGTCTACCATGGAAGCTATACATTTATTGAGATGTTTGATGGAGAAGTTCAGAGATAATAAGGAGGATATATATTTGATTTTTATTGATTTAGAAAAATCTTACGATAAGGTTCCAAGAGATGTCCTTTGGAACGTTCTTGGAAAGAAAGGTGTTGATATGACTTATATTCAAGTCATTGGAGATATGTATGCTAGAGCTGTTACTCGTGTTCTAACTGAAGGACGATGGACCAACTATTTTCCTATTTATTTTGGATTACATCAGGGATCGGTTCTAAGCCCATTTCTTTTTGCTTTAGTTATGGATGGTCTTATTGGACATATTTACAGGAGGATGTACCTTGGTGTATGCTTTTGCTGATGATATTCTTCTCGTAGATAAGACGAGAGAAAAACATAGAAAAAACTTGAATTATGGAGGTCTACATTAGATTCTAAAGGCCTTCATTTGAGTAGAATTAAAATTGAATACATGTAATATAATTTTAGTAGTAGTAGCTCTAGTGACAGAAGTGTAACTTTGGATGATCAAATTATTAAAAGGTGTGAAAGATTTAGTTATCTCGGGTCTGTTGTTCAAAGTGATGGTGATGTTAATAGTAGAATTCAAGTTGGTTGGTTGAAATGGAGGAATGTTTCAGGCCTTTTGTGTGATAGAAAGGTACCGCTTAGACTGAAAGGAAAATTTTATAAGAGGGTGGTGAGAATTGCAATGCTCTATGACACTGAATGTTGGCTTTTAAAAGAGAAGCTTAATACTAAGTTAAGTGTTGCCGAGATGCGAGTGATTAGGTGGATGAGTGACTTTACATTTAGAGATAAAATGCGAAATGAATATATTCGTGATAGGGTTGGTGTAGCTCCAGCGACGCACAAAATTAGAGAGAGTCGTCTTAGATGGTTTGGTCACATTAAACGTTGACCATCTGAGGATCTGATTAGGAGAGTAGATGTTTAAGATTCTACTTATGTTAAGAAAGACAGAGGTGAACCACCTAGGAAGACTTGAACTTATTGTATAAAAAATGATCTTAATTTATTAGAGCTAAATGAAAATATGACACTAAATAGGACACAGTGGAGAGAAAGGATTCATGTAGCCGACCCCACGTAGTGGGATCAAGGCTTTGTTGTTGTTGTTGTATTTATACATTAAAAATCCTAGAATGTTTTAAACAGAAGAAATTTTTATTTAAAATTGAAACATGCTAATTTCAAATGGATAAGAATCTCTAAATAGAAAACCAGTGAAATTAGAAGGAAATAAAAAATTTAGAATTTAGGGATTGTCATCGGAAGAAAGAGAAATGTGAATTAAGATGAGTTCCTAGTGGAAGAAGAGAACTTGCAAAGGCGGTGGAAACGACAAGAAAGGAGGCTGTGCGAATTTTAGGACCAGAAAAGGGAATGCTTGGGAGAAGCACTTGACTCGGTTTTGGGTATATTGTGAACGTGAGGGATAAGAATTACTTAATAATAGGTTTATTGATTCAATTTTCTAACATTTGTATAAAAAAAGAGGCCTAATTTGAATTGTGCGTGTCTCGCAATAACTAACTCCTCATGTTATGTGAGGCTTGTGCTTCACATAGCGAGTCATATGAGGCGCAACATTGCTAATTATTTTAAAAACGCTACAGCATGTCTTTTGTTGCACAGTTTTAAACACTAGTGTAGAGTTTGGAACATAATTATTATTCTTAGCAAAAATCCCAGATATTATTATTTGTATTTTAATTTGAAGAGAGATTGTTTTTTGTCCTCTAAATCGTGACATCCTTAGCTTTTTATTGGATGCTAAAGAACACATCAGCTGTATTGTGCTAGTAATGGTTTCTGTTGATTTTTATATTTTCATTTATTTAAAGATATATTTCTCACTTACTGTTCCTGTTTTATGTTCATCATGTGATGTAGTTGGGAAGATTTCTCGGCGTGTTTGTTTAGTTCGCTATCCGGAACCCGGTGAATTTGATAAGGGAAGTTTCAGCAATCCCAACTTGAGACTTGAAGGTAAGACGAGGAGTAGTTTTAGCTGATTCTAAAAATATGCTATAATTTCTTTCTGGTGTTTTATGAATCTGCTTGCCATTCTATTTTTTAAGTTATTAACATGTAACTTTTCCTATTTAATTTTCCCTAAAATGTCAACCATGTATTCAACTGCTAACTTCAACCTGAAATGAACCTTTACACTTCAGTTGAGAATGAGGATTGGGCAAAAAAGTTATCCCAATGAAGTTCCCAATGTGTACAACATTTTTTGAGCTGAGGAAATCTGAGAATGAATATCAATTTTGATTATCTGCCTTATGAATAAGTTCAAGATATTTTTTTATGAAATATTTTATTGCTTTGGCACATTTTCACATATGATATTCAAACTTTAAAAACATTTTATCATTTTCTCAGGTTCGAAGATGAAAGCATTGTCCCATCTCCCAACCATACACAGGCATGGAAGCCATGGAAGCCAACCTGTAACTGATAGATCTTCCCGCGAGACACTAACCTCTTGCCACAGTATTGGACAGGGAATATTGGAAAGTCCCCAGCAACACTCTCGGAAAAAGAAACACGAGGACCGCACACCTGCATCGACGTCTATGAGATCTATTGGACGGGCTGAACCTGAAAGCCAGATGAACAGTACTGCCACTGGTTCTGCTCAGTCACATGGAGAGAAGAAATCAAAGAAGAGGAAGATCAAGGCTGAAGAGTAGCTTAATTCTATTTAACTGTCTTACTTCTATAGAGTGATAATAGAATATAGGTTTTAGGTTTGGTTGGAGCGAACGCTGATCTCTGCAAAAATTATCATTTGGGAAAACAGCGGCAGAAGAACATCTCATGAAGTTCTTTCACAAGAACGGCAAAGTTTTGTCATTTCAGATCATAGCTCGTCTTTCCTGTTTCACGAACACAACTGTTAAATTAAATTCGGTGAACGTCCATGCTTTGTATCAAAGGAAGCCATAATGTCTTGTCCTTTGATCGAATTGTTAAGTATTTCTCTAGTGAAAGATGGTCATCACTAAATGAAATAGCTTTATTCTCTTGATAATTTTGAGGCTTTGATATTTATTTTCTTAATGCCATGCATGTTATATTCCATTTTTTATTATTTGGGCCCTTCATAAGTTTGAAATTAACTAATTTGATTTTGCTTCATTTGTAAGAGTTTCGAGGTTAAAATATTGAAGATGATGAGTATGAATATATAAGCTATAATCATATATATATATATATATTCTAATATTTTCACTCGAAAATACATTTATTCATTATTTACGAGTATTATGGTATATTTTTTAAAAGTGAACTAAATCAATTTTTTAAAAAATAGTGAGAAATATTTTTATATGAAGATTTTTTGAAATTTAGGGTTTGTTTGGGGCAATTGCAACTTCTCAGTTTTTCAACTGCGCTGCCTCAGGAAATTGCTATAGGGAAGTTGCTGTGGGGAAGCTGATTGTTTATCTGTTGCAGTTGTGTGAGAACAATTATGGAGCAGTTGTTTCTATAAAAAATGATCAGTTTGTCCCTCTTCAATAAAACTGTTTAAAATGAATATAAAATAATTTTTATATCAAACAAATTATTTTTTAAACAACAAATTTACATTAATAAATAATTAAGTAGTTTTAATAATTAAGAAAATTTATATTTTTATCAAATAAATAAGAAAATAAAATATATTTATAAATTAATTAATTGATCAATAAATAACATTATATAAATTGGTTTAGTTATGATTAATTTGAAATTAATTAATTAATCAATAATTGTTAATAGTTTTATATCTTAAAAATTGCACTTAATGTATTTTTGGAATATATATTTTGTTTTGCTCTAGCCATATGATAAGAGGTATTTTACATACAATCGATGTTAAAGTGCAAGTGTTTTACATATAATCGATGTTAAGTATGACATGCAAGTTTCAAACTAGGGAAATACCACGAGGTGCAACCACCACAAAGTTTATTAGTTTAGAAGAAATAATACTTCAATATTAAATCTAAAAATCCTATAAACGTGCAATTACTACTTCCATATAAACCATTACTTTTGCTTCTAAAAAGTGAAACTTACCTTTTTATGCATAATTAAGGTTGTATACATCTAAAAATTAAAGTTTATGTTTTAGATATGTAAATACGTAGGAATGCCGTTGTATGTATGTAATTCTTCCAAAAAACAAATGAAGGGTTGTAGTATGACATAAGAACGCATCAAATTAAGAACTGAAATTGTTTGTAGGTCAAAGATAAGTGAAATTGGTTGTTTTTCTTTAAGTTTTAGAGCTGATCCATGTTCAAATTCTCAGGAATGCAACATTCGCTACAAAATCAAAAAATTAAACAAAAGGGTTCAATCATTCATGAAATGCCATAAAATAAGCATAAGACGTAACTAATTTTTAGCCTCTTTGTCGCTTTTTACTCTCCTCCTTCAAGACAACTCCGCTCGACTCAATCTTCAAAGGTGTGAAACCAAACTGATCAGCTGATGCTTGAGAATTGGAGCACACATTGGTCATAGAGATGATTGGGCTGATCGTGCGGCCCCCATCCTCTCAATATCGGCTGATCGTGCGGCCCCCATCCTCTCAATATCTAATTACAAGATTTTGTGATTACAAGTTTGTTCAGTAATTACACTAAAGTCAGATCTTGTCCTGCAATTACAATTTTAGAAACCGAGACTGAACTGCAACATCTAATTAGAATAAATTAAGTAAAAAATGAAGAGAAAAACTATATATATTACCGATATTTGTTGGAACAACTCTCCAATTTCCAGGGCCATGCTCTTGTATGTAAGAGACAAGGATTATATCCTTTTCTGGTGTCCTTCGACCTTTCTTAACTCCTTCCTTTTCACAACAAGGACATATTCCCATGGCACTTGTTTTCAATTCGCTCTCCTTGAACAAATTGATGAGCAGAAAGAGATTTCTGAAATATATTTTTTCTTACTGATGTTTTACTTTCTTCTTTCTGGGTGGAGCAGACTGAGGACTATGTAAAAGGGATTGTTTCCTGTGCTATATATATACACAAGTGAGCCTTTGGGAAGGGTGTCTTATACTCATGTTAGGCTATGCTGACCTTAAAGAAAGGATATAGCCATGAGGTTGTAGATCAAAGAAAATAGTGGGACATAGAAAAGTCTGAAGAAGCCAGCATAGAGCATTTACTGTTAGGTCTCTGTATAAAGTCAGAAGAAGCTAGCATGGAGAATATTGCATAAATTTGTTGACGGACAGGACACACTGAATCAGATTTACCTTTGCTCAATGTGAAAGGTATTTATAGACTTAACCAATATGTATTTCTGAATACATCCAATCAAATGACATAACCTAACAAATTCATCATTATTTTCAAAAAAAATTTTAATTTTGTGAAACAAAATGAATCCTAACAGAAGATAAAAATTGTTAGATGGAGATGAGAGAGAAATAAAAATTCTCATTGCCATGTTTATCATATTTTGATGTGCAACTGCTATCCAAGAATGCAGTATGAGGTGCTAAATGCATACAAATATTGCTCGCACAGATTAACCAACAATTCTTAGGTTTATCATGCTTTGATGTGCAATTACTATCTATAAATTCCATCTACAGGCTGGATCCATCCTAATATTGCCATGATTATCGTGCTATAATCACATGAATTTACTCTTCAAAAACCTAGCACTCATTGAAGGTATTAAAACAATGAAATCCATTTCAATAACTTCCATGACAAAAATGGAAGAAAAATAGGTATATTTTGACATTTATAAAAGAACACAAGTCATAGTAAGAGCTTGAAAGGAAAATATAAGACACTCCTTAAAATTAACATGTGAAGTTCAGAATTGTAACTTAAGATTAACAGGTTATTGCCATATTTATCATGCTATGATGTGCAACTTCTATCCACAAATTCAATTTATTCAAAGAGGTGCTAGGTGCATCCTAATATTGCTTGTTTGAGCCTATTATATACATAACTAACCCACTCACCAAATAATTCAAGCACAACACATCTAGAAAACATACTACTAAAACCACATAACTGTGAATCATAAAAAAATATGACATCTAGAACACATCCAGTACCAGTATGAATACAAGTCATGTAGTAGAAAGACAACTATTCACCAAATTCAGAATGAAACTAGCAGCATTAGATCATTAATTGAAGCTATTCAAAAGGCTACCCTTATTAATTTGCAGGTTGAATCGGAGGAAGGGGCAGTGTGATAAAAAAAATTTGAGCAAAGTAAAAAAAAAATTGCTTCATGATGCGAACTCACACATGCTGTAAGGTGGCATGGAACACTATGTTCCCAAAGTCAAGTATCATATTTGAGATGTGAAGAATGCTAAATCTTCTCTCAAATCGTTGCCTTGAAAGCATTTATAAGGGATAGCTTTACAGTTGAACCGAAAGATACCATGAAAAATGTTGCAGCTATAAATAGGGAGAACTTACTGCAACTAATCTTCTCTTCGTCTGCCCCTGTTGATATTTACAACTATAACAAGTGCAGGTATGACTAATGTTTCATATTCTTTAGCATCAACAACCTGCAATTTGTGCCCCTTTAGCTCTCCTAACACTAGTAAAAGAAGAAAAGAAAGATTTACATACATACATTCAATTCTTATACATTTACATGAGTAACACCTAAACTTTAATTTTTACATATATGTCACATTATCTATGCAAATATATATATATTTCCTGTTGGAGCAAGATCGAGATCTCAGAAACAAGTGATAAATATTTTTAAATAAAAAGTTTGAAAGTTTATTTATGACACCTACAAACCTTTATAAGCCTCCACAAATAACTGACATCCCCCGTAAACTATTACATTTGCTCTGTACAAGACAAAGCATTTTGATCTATTAAATGAATTGTTTATGGGATTCCATTAATGGAACTTCACAAATTCTTTATGGCTATTATAAACCCTATCAAGTATTGAGAAATCTAAGGCAAATTTACATACATAGCACACAATTCTTATGTATTTGCATATCTCACCTAACCTTTCATATTTACATACATAGCACTTTGGTGCTATAAACCTAAGCATGAAAATGCATACTTCACTTTTAAAAAGTGGTATAGTACTATTTTTAACATGGTATTAAAGATTTGAGTGCAATGTGCATAATATGAAAGTTTAGTTGTGAGATATGTACATATAAGAATTTTGTGCTACATATATAAATGCCCCTAAATTTAAATATAAAAAAAATCATATTTTTGTATAAATAACTCATTTTAATACAAATTTATAAAAAAAATTTATATAAAAATTTTGAAATTCTAATTTAGATTCATAGATTACTGCTTAGAATGGATCAAAACCCAATGCTTTTCAATGATCTAACCCTAAGGAATAAGCTAACAAAAACTTTAGCCACCAAGCTTCATTTATAGAAAAATATTTGTTTTATCATAATTTTCAAATAGAAGAATAGTTTAGAAAAACAAAAATGCATGCATAGAAAATGATTATATCTTTAATCATTACTTCTTTGTGCTCAACTTTACCATGTAAATTTATATCAATATCTTTGATTGTTCGTGTCTTGTATTTTTCCTTTTATTAATATTGTATAGTTTTTTTTTATTTCGTGGACTATTGGCAAAGACATGGATGTGTTACCAGCACAAGGACTTAGAGTGATAACTTAATCTACAACTACAATGAAGGGTTCGATTCTCCTAAGAGAAGGAAAAAGTCAGGGCTTATCTAATTGTGTAGAGCAAAGGAATATTATTAGTATTTTGTGAATATTTGCACCTAGATGTGGACATAAACTTACAAGCTGAACCATATACAAGTTAGTCTGCCATGTTGCCATTCTTTGTATTACTTTACTATTTTATTTTTGTGATATTTTTTTAATCACTTTCATGAACAAAATTAATTTCTAACTATTCCGAAGGTATTAATTTTAACACTAAAAAATAAATCTAATTCACCAACTTCTATGTTTATTTATAAATCATCATCTAGTGCTTAGGCCATTCACTAGATAATTCTTGATTTTTCTTTATGATATCATAATTTATCACTATGATAAAAAATCATTAGACTTATTTAAAAAATTTTAAGGTGTGATGAACTTTATGTAAGCCTTTTAATTTTTTTTAATGAAAAGATGTTATATTTTTAAGCTTGCCTGACCTTGCAAAAGTTAAGACAATTATAGAATGAACAACATTCAAATCTTTCATTATTTTTCTAACTTTTCATGAATTAGTGATGCTCTCTAAAGATTTAATTAATATTTTATCATTATCGTAGCTCCAATTATTGATATTCTAATATATATTAAATTTTCATGGAGTATCACTTAAACAACTTTGCATTAAATAGAAATGTCAATGATTTCTTCACTTGTTCTAATGTTACATGACTTTATAGGGCTTTTAAGAGTTTCTTGTGATGTTTCATATACATTGGTGGAGAACCTAGCTAGCACAACCATTTTAATGTAAAAGTTCAATGATTTTAAGTAAATTTACTCCATCATTTATAGAAAACTATATAATATAATGCAGTTATTGAGACATTAGCAATGTTAGCTTTTGTATATAGAATTTATCCTTCACTAAGTCCATCATTCCCTTTAATTCAAAAACACTTAAAAAATTGAACCACGTTTGTAAAATTGGTATAATATTTTAGGATAAAAAAGTATTGATTCACTTTTCTTGATCATTTTAGTCATCACATTCTTAGAGTTTGAAATCTTAATTTTTTTTAAAGATTGATATTTTATCAACCATAACTTTTTTCTCCTGTATTATGAGCACTTGGAGAACACCACTCTTTATTGTAACAATTTTTTTCCTTAATGGTTACCTTATAGATGCAATAAAGTATATGTTATTAAATCTTCTCTTAGGACTAATTATATTTTGGAGGCTTATTACTTTTTGAGTTACACTATAGTTACACACTATAATATAGATTGGATAATTAACTAGTTAGGATCCAAGTTCCACGAACCCTCATTGAAATGAGATGTTGAAAACGTCATGATCTATTAGCTTCTTAAATTGCCAAAACCTCAAAGAGAAGAAATTACAAATACATCAATTTACCTTTAGCATATAGACCTTCTGAAGATTATCCCAAAAATTTTATTATTGTCCTACCCAAAACTCACCAAGGTCATGATGCAATCTTTAAAATTATCAATAGATTTTTCCAAAATGATTCACTTATTGACATGATTTTAAGAAAATGATGTCCCTCATATAGTTAATGCATTGTTAGTGATCCTTCACCATGTTTCTAACAAGGATGTTTGATCTTTGTCTTTTTTTTTGTAGAAAATTCTATGAAAACTATTTTGAACCTAAATATAGGTAATAAATAAAAATTTAGAAAATTTATTAATATACTAGTAAGTAAAAATTTATGTTCTTGAGACTTACAATTACTTATCTTTGACTTTGTAAATAACACTATTCGAAATAATTCAAAAAGTACATTTTAAATTATTTAAGATTTTACTCTTAAAGCATCCATTAGCCTACAGTGCTAGGACTAGGTGTTGTGGCGCACATTCATTAAATATCAATAAAAATTTAATGCCATGATGCCTCAAGTGGGGGAGCACCATGACACCGATGCTGGACTGTCGTGGCGCCCCACCTAAAATGATATTTATGGCCACCCAAAGAGTTGTAATCTAAGTATGTGTCGCAGCAGTATGCCTGGTTCTATGATGCCCGATAATCTATTAGTTATGTACGCATTAATTTCGTTGACGAAGCGTTTATGTATCTTAACTTTTCCTGAGTTAATTCCCCCTCCTCTTTTCGATATGCCTCCAAGGAGATGGATGACATTGCCTCTCATAAGGAAGAGAGGTTTGATGCATCCCAGTTCATAAGCTAGGAGGCTGCATGGAGATATGCAAAATCCCATCACTACTAAAATATTATCCCTGAGCTGGGCTTCTTTGAGGCCGAGATGATATAGCCTCCACCCACATGAGAAGAGGCTAGGTGGAGTTGGCATGAAATCAGGGTCCCACGGTCACCTCAATTGTCTATAAGTTCACAACAAATACCAGGGAGCCCATGACTGATAAGGTGTTTGTCAGGGGGTGTTGGGTGCAATTTGATCGAGAAACGATCAATGGTGTGTATGACATGGATGAAAAGGCTGTGATCAGTTTATTGATGCCTTGAACAAGGGCCCATACTTCAATGAGATCTTTATGTATCTCACTTGGTCCATCGAGGCTGAGGGACACCATATTAACCTCTCTGCAATCACTCAAGAGGTGAAGGCCTAATATTTCTTTATCTCAACCATATTCTTTCCCAAAAAACATGTGACACCGTGACTCAAAGCATGCGTCCCTGAACTATGCCTTCCAACATTACTAGACGATCTATGTTGGCCTTATCATCCACCGATCCATACTTCATATACTTCATGGGAGCACCATAATTGGAATCGACCATCCTTCCTTCATCTTTGCCCTGTACGTTAGGGTTGAGGTAGAGTTTGACCGCTGGGAGGAGAAGTTAGGCCCCATGAAGTTCAACATGGGAGCCAATATCCAAGCATGCCGTATGCCTACGCTAGGTTGTTTAGAGACTGTTAGAGCACCACAGTGCCTCGCCATAGAGTCGCGGCTCTTCTCCTTAGTGTAACAATGCCTTGATCAAAGAGGCGCAGTACCAGATGACTCAAGTCCCAGATGGCGCTTGGTGGCCAATTGTTATGATGTTTAATCGATGTAGAAGCTGCCTCGTCAATGACACACGCGCCTCCATGGAGCATAGTGGTGCCCCACCAAAATTGTTAGTTCTTGAGCCACACCGTGCCTTTTTGCCTGCTGGATGCTCCCCACATCTCTGCACCGTGGTGCTGCGCCTAGACACCGTGTCGTCACACAGGCTTAGTTTCTCTATAAATTGGGTAGTTCATGGCTACCACAAGGTTTAATTTTTGGAAGTCAAAATGCTTGTTGTTTAATTCCGAGCCAATTTATCTTGATATCAGCGTGTCGTTGCCCCTCTTTGCTAAGGTTTTTTGGGTGTGATCTTCTCGCCATATCAATTTCTGAAGCTCTTCCAGTTTCGATCAAGTTTTCTTAGGCAATGGTGGTTCTTCCGACATCCAGAGGTCTTCGAGGAGCCATTCCAGATGCATTTGATCCAAGGAACTTCATTAGACTCTGCATAGGTAAAATTCCTTTCCTCTTGTCTTTTCTGTTTAGGAATAGGCTCAGGTTCTATGTTAGACAAAGTCCTTGTGTTTTCTTACTATAGCCATCGTTTCTTTTGAGTGCCCATGTGTGCATAGGGCATTAGTTTGCTCTTATGCTATAATGTCATCCTTTGGGCATTTCGATGTGAGGCCGCCTAGTTCAATTTTGATTGGAACTAAATGATAATTTTTTGGCTGCACTGTGCCGAATTCGTAGGACCGAGTCTCATTGATGTTTTTAGCTTTGTGGCCCCAAGCTGGAATTGCTTCCACTTGAGCCAAAGTCATGACGCTGATCTCGACATCACAATATTGGCCTCTTCTCTTTGTTCCCATGTTGATGTCTATGCTGGAGAGGGGAAATGACCACAAACAAATGTTTTGAAGTTTCTCTCTTATGATCAAATACAACATCAATGAATGTATAAAAGAAGATGATGAATATATTGTTAAAGCTCGTGTTTCTCACTTTATATTTTCCTAGGATTTTCGGGCTGTTAGGGATAACTCAAATAAAGAGTTTCTTCGCGGTAATGGGAGAGGGAGAGAGAAACTAAATTTTTTTTAGAGAGAGATTCCTAGACGATTTGAGGTAATTTTTTTGAAATGTCACAAGAAGCTCTCTTGACAGCCCACTCGAGCACTCTTTTATACATGAGAGAAAATAAATATAAAATTACATTCTGTACATTATTGTACCTGTCCGTCGAGTCTTTATGTAAAGATGATGACGTGAGTGTCAGGCGACACTATAAATAATGATTGACACTTGTATCATGAAGTAATGATGGTTTTTTTAGTGGCTGGTTTGCCCCAAACTAATTCAACCACTTCAGCAGAAAAGTTTAGCTTAACCGCTTTGGGAGCTAAGCTTAGCACTACAATAACCTGATTTTCAGATATGGGCCTTCGAAGGCCATGAAGTTTGTTGATCTTTTTATTATGATCCAAAGAAAATTTTTATTTAAATATATGACCGTAATTAAAAATACATAATTTTTCATAAGAATTATCCTTTATTAATAAAGAAATCAGGAGATCTTTAGGCTCTAAGACCCGTCCTGGACCGCCTGGTCGCGTTTCATGTTTCGCCGATAAATGGTGCCTTCCTTTGGACGACGAGTTAGGGCATTCTAGATCCAGTTTAAGCTTCTGTGCTTTTGGAATAATCGGGAAGAAACGATGGGATCGAACTCTAGAGCGCTCGATTCTTCCAACATAGGTTTTCAGGTAGTCTTCTGTTTTTTCTAGGGTACGGTATGTTCTTAAATCTGTTCTTCCTTCTCGTTTATGTTCTATCTGTCGCATCCTTGCAGCTATTGAAGAAGAGTGGTTGGAAGGAGGGTACGGGTCTTGGAGCCTCCGAGCAGGTTAGAGCTATTTGATTCTTTTGCATTTTGTTCTTGCGATTCTGCTTTTTCTTTTACACCCAGTTTTTGTTGATTCTTGGGCTTATTTTGTTTTATTTATTGTTGATCTTGGTTTTCTTGGTTGAACTAAGTAACAGACTATTTCTTCTTCGTGGAGTAAATCCGCCCTCTTGTTTTTCGCTGGAAATGCATGAATTTCTGTTTGTATATTTGTAGAAAATAAATTTATTAGAGATTTTCTGGATCAGCCGATATTGTGATTTGGAATTTTTTTTCTCTTTTGCTTTAAAAAGAAGAAATAATAGTGTAATAATCCTTGTGAAAGTGGGTTGGCTCTTTAGAATATCATTGTGTATAATTTTATTATGTTCCCACTGTTTACAATCAATACGTATTAGATGAATGGCATTTGAAATCTTCATTTGTATTCTTGTAACCATTGGGCTCATCGTCTGCCCCACTTAAAGTTACAATGACTCTAGGAAACCTAAAAAAATAAAGCCATCTTCATCACGGTTTAGCTAATATCTGAATAGCCTACAGATGCTTAGCAAATTTTTAGATGATACTACACAAGATTTATTATCATAAAATCACAAATAGAACAGTCATAACACTCATGAAAGATTCCATGGCTCTTGTAATCAATAAATAGTAATCTTGTTATAATTATCCTTTTCAGGAGGTTATTAGTTTTATTTTAATAAATCATAGAACTTCGCACCAACCACATGTGGTTTAACTAGTAGTGCCCACTAAAGAAAATTAACCTTGAATCAAAGATATGGGAATACACTTATCAGCTTTCTTTATGTTTCCCCATTTGATTCGTCGTTATCAAGATTTGGGAACACATTCCTTTGTAGAAAATTACTCTACCAGAACATATTCCTGTCCAACAAATTTCTTTCCCTTTTTTTTTTGTTTTGCATATATGATCTTTCTACTATTTTAATTGATATGCTTCCTAAAATTGTCAAAATTGTTATCGTCTTTTGTGGTGCAGGGTAGGCTAGAGCCAATACATACACAAGTAAAGAAGAATAAGTGTGGGATAGGTGCTGAGATCAAGAAGAAGAGAGAACTGCTCTCAACAAAGCATATTATTGACACCAATAAGGAAAAGGTAAGTAATTTATACATGTTTAACATTGGTCTAATTTTCTTTCTATGAAAGTTTAAAATTCTAGTGATTGATATTTTAATTTCTTTTGTTTATGTTTTATTTATCTAAAAGCTTGTCAGGGATGTATGTTTGAATTTATTTAGTTGTTTGATTCTCTTATTTTCCCATCTTGCTTCTCAAATCCATAGCTAGGAGCCTATTTATTAGGCGCTGACAAGCTCTTAAAGACAACCATGAAATACACATATAAAAATTTGGACATGAGAAGTCATAGCTATGATATTCTTTTGTAAGTTATTAATATAAAATGTGTAATCAAAACACCTAATGTCAATAATTTCATTCAAAAAGAATCTTGCAATGTTGTATACATGTTTCAAGTGAAAATTTTCAGAATAAGTGAAAGAAATATTAATGTTGTTTTAATTGTAATTACATTTCAACTTTTTATCAAGTATTCTTTATTGCCATCCAACTGGTGAACTGAGGGAAAAAAGAAAAAGATAAAAGCTATACTTAATTGCAATATTAACATGAATCATTATGATTGTTTTAATATCAATATTACACTATCTACACAAAATGCTGAAAATCTAAAAATTAATATATGATCTTTAAAATAACACAACTCGCACGTGTTCTGTCGATCTCCAGGCTGTTTTAAGTACGCATCACATGTCTATAATTTTGAAAAGAAGTTTTAGCCAATTTAGATTTGGGAACACTAGAGCCCTTATTCCTCATGTTCTTCTCATTTCTAATCGGCACATTAGTGTGGAGTTTCATTCAGCAAAGCAGAATAATTTTACCATTTTATCTATGCTTAAATTCTTTTTGGTTAAGAGCATTATTTGTGAACTTGCAGTTTGCAGAGAGACCAAAGGCAGTATCAAAGAGATTAAGAAAAATGCTGCAAGATGAGGAACGAATGAAAGAAAAGGAATTTGATCAAGCTTTCTTCAGGGACTTTTGGCCAGATAATGTTTAAACACCCGAACAATTATGTTTGTCTGATTCAAATAATCAAAACTTTGAGAGGTATCTCGTTTCATGTTTTGCACATCGATCTTTGTGGATACTCATATCACCGATTCGGCCTTACTATCCCGTATTTTTTTTTTTTTGCTTATGAACTGTTGATAAGATTGCAAGGTTCATTTTAAGCTAATTATGTGCTTATATAGTTCTAAAGCCTGCATAGGTTTGATATTTTTGGAAGAAAGCTTTGGTATGTTGATGTAGACTAGCGTAGAATATAGTAAATAATTGCAATGCATTTTTGCTTATTTGAGGTTTTTCAGAATTATAGCTTGAAATCCTTTTTAAGTTTTTTTATTTTCCTTGATATTCGCTAGCAGGAGTTGAGGGCAAAGTTTAAAAGTAAGGAATATTTACATACATACCACTCAATTTCTATGGATTTGCATATCTAATTTGTGCATGCATACCACCTTACCTATGCATGAAAAGTGTATTTCACCTTTTGGAAGTTAAAATGTTGGTACTTTTTTATGTGATACAAAAGATTTGGGTGGTATAAATGTAAAAAAAAGCAAAATTTGGTTGTTAGATATGTAAATACATCGCAATTGGATGGTATGTATGTAGATGCCCTTAAAAATAAAAGTAAATTAAGAGTCCAGCAAGCTCCTTACCAAGGTGTAAACAAATTCGTATTGATCTACTAGAAGAGGTTATAGTTATGTTGTTGTTGTAATACAATCAGGTTCTCTGTAAATTTAAATCTTTTCATCGTATGTTAATATAATTCATCCAATATCAAGTTAAGTGCAGAGTTGCTTGACTGTGTACTTGAATTTTGATGACTCTCGATTGCAGAAGATCTATCAAAGTGGGAAATGTTTAAGACTCCTGGTTTTAACCAGTTGTTCTAGACCTTTGTTTTGAAATATTTTGATTGGATTTTATTAACTTTTGAAGATTTAGCAGTTTCTTAGGTTTCTTTGCCAATCTAGAGTGTTTGATTCTTTGCATTAGTGGTGTAAAGTAAACTAAATGCAGGGGGTTTCAAAATTTTGGCATTTGGTTGGATGAAGACGGAATATAATGTAAAGTTTGGTGAATTTTGAATTTGTTAGATTTGGACAATTTTCAAATACACTACATACTGCCACCATAGCCTGCCACTGCCTCCCTTCAGCCGCCATCGCTTGTCATAGGCGTCACAGATTGATTTTTCATTTCAAATTAAACAAAAAAAAAAAAAAATTCTTGTTTTTTTTACTTTACAGTTTAACCAAACCAAAGCATTTAAAGTGTTACAAATACATATTTCAATTACATTATATCATTCATTTTTTTAGCAAACCAAATAGCCCCTTGATCATCATCAGTTACCAAGAATGCTTCAAGTTTTTCAGGATTATTTATTCTTGTTCAGTAGCTACGAATATATAATTGCTAAATTCCTAATTTTGTATGTTACAAACTTACAATCCCATCCCGGATCAACCATAAATTGTATTATATTTTTGGATCCACCTTAAATTATATGATATTTTTGGGACGGGACATGACGGGATCATACATCATGATTAAAACGATATTATAATTTAGTATCATAAATTGCATAATTTGGTACACGCTAGGTTTTTCAGGAAAAGACTTAGCTATAATGACTGCATACTTAAGCCCTACAAGCCCCGAGTTTAGGCTTTGATATTTACATCCTGTCATATATTACCTTTCTTCCTGCATTGTACTCTGAACGGTAATATAATTACAAGGAGCACGGTGCTTATGATGTAGATATATTAAAATATTATGCTTTATTAAATAGTAGGGATTAATGTTAGATTGAATAAATTTGTTTAATCTAATTCATATTACTTATAACATTCCAATGAAGGCCTAATAACAAAAGAGATACTAACAGCAAACTTTGTTTTATAACATATTTAATAGGAGAGATTTACAGATCAATCAAATTAGTAATTAATTATCAACATCATACTAACTATTTTCAGCATAGACTCAACGGAGTGGCAAGCAGTTCCTCAGAAGCCATATTTACCCAAGTGACAACTAGAATTTACACAAATATCCCGCATCATTTCGGACTAGTAGTGCACATTTACCATCACCATCCACTTATTTGCATGGGCACTTGTATATTTTCATGTTTATTCCTCAAGCTTGCATAAAAATATTGCGGTAAATATTATTTTGCATGCATTTCATAAATTAATATTTATTTGTATGTGAAAAACCTATGTATGAATCATTGTTTTGCATGCATGCTTGTTCATTAGTGTTTAGGTCCCATACAATGGTTTTCCTTTTTCGATATTTAATTAATTGTTTGAATATGAAAATTGTCTCCAGAGCTGATCTTTCTGACATAAAATTGAATTTACATAAAAAGGAGTGAATGTTTTAGATATCTCGTGTTTATTGTTCAAAGTGATGGTGATCTAGATGGGTATGTTATTGGTAAAATTTAAGTTGGTTGGTTGAAGTAGAAGAATGCATCATGTCTATTGTGTGATAGAAAAGCACCGCCTTAACTTTAAAAGGAAAATTTTATAAGATACTGATGAGACCTATACAATGTTTTATGGTGCAGAATATTGACCAATAAAAGAGAAGCATAAAACTACTAAGTGTTGCTGAGATGAGAATGCTTAGGTGGATGAGTGACTTTTAATTGAGAAAAAAACACAAAATGAATATAACCATGAAAGGATTGGCGTAGCTCCAGTGGCAGGAAATTAGAAAGTCATCTTAGATGATTCGGGCACAGTAAACATCAATTAGCTGATGACTTTTTTAGGAGAGTAGATGTTTTAGATTCAATTTTTGTTAAGAAAGATAGAGGTAGACCTCAAAGGACCTAGGCATGTTTTATAAAAAATAACCTCAATTTATTAGAATTAAAGAAAAATATAACAATAGGTGTTGACCTCATTTTTGGTGAGGTCTTGGTTTCTTTCTCTTAGAGCTTAAGATCTAGCCTTAGGGCTTTTCTATTTACTATCTTAGAGGACTAGTAATGAAACCGACCTTACATAGGACTTCAAACAATTTTTTCGATTCATGTTTATGAAAACCTCACATAAGTGGTCCCAATCACTCAACTCTTAGTTACAAGGGCTAAGAACCAACATGTGGAGGACCCAAAATGAGTTCCCATATGATTTAAAGGCCCTAGGGAAACCCGAATGTTCATGAATATTACAATTTCAACATTCACACACATATACACCATAATTCACACACAATTCACTAACTGACACCAAGAACAAATTTAAACAAATTGAAAATTCTCACGATTCGAATTATCACTTAAATTGGCTGCTCGTCGACGAACTTGTTCGGATGTTGGATGACAAAATAAACTGCTTGAGCCCGTATGGAACGTCAATTTTACATTGGAAAGATACCCATCTTGCTATGATTCTGTACCCGAGCAAATTACATGATAATTGATGCACAAAATTTAAAATCAAAGAAATAAGTCTTCTTTTTCCCTTAGCCGTTAATTGCCTTGTTCCGTGACTACAAAAGCCAAATTGAATCAGGAAAGAGCCTATGTTAGGATCGAGTTTGATTCGGGCCAAATACAGGCATATAACACCATAAAACCCCTCAATAACACACTTACGCTCAATAACACCAAATTCTAGGCAATAACACCATAAAATCCCTGAATAACACCAAAAACACCGCAATAACACCACTTTGAGGTTGAGTCCCATCAAATAACACCACGAAACTCCAAAAAATCGGCAATACACCCATGCCTATTAAATCGCGCAATAATCTCACAACATAGTCGAAATACCGTCCCAAATGACACCAGCCACAATTTTAACCCAAATAACACCAAAAATACAACGATAATACCACCCCGAATAACATCAGCTGCCGTTTTAACCCAAATAATACAAAAATACAATGATAATACCACCCCGAATAACCCTAGCCTCCGTTTTAATCCAAATAATACCAAAACACAATGATAATACTACTTGATACATGTTTTAAGTTCGAAATTGAAAATTTTGGCTGCATTTTGGCGGGGATTTCAACATTATTACTTGCTAATTATTTTCCTTATTTGGCCCGAAAAATCATGATTTGAAAGGTTTTCAACTTAAAAAAAAAGGAGAAAGCGTAGAGACATACACAACCAAAAAAAAAAGAAAAAGGAAAACAGAGACATAGGCAGAAAGAAAAAAAAGAAAAACTTTTTTTCTCAGCAGCAACATTCTCAATTCCTTCGCAGGGATCCATCATAGTCGAACATGAATCCTCGTCGTCCAACATCTTCTACAACTACTCATTCAAGGCCAAACTTCTTGGGCTTAGGTACAATCTCGAAACTTACCTTTTTTGCTTCGTTTTCGTTTATATTAGAAAAAAGAGGTGAACTTTGCATACATTTGTTGTTGCCTCGTTTTCTTTTACTTTTTGTAAAAGGAATAAACATTGCATGAACACATTGTCGTTTTGTTTCTTTTTTATTTTTGGAAAAGGAAATGATTATCGCATGCTTACTTCATCTTATCGACCTTTTCGCTCTCCTTTTTTTTATTTTTGCAAAAGAAACGAACACTTTCATGTCCACTTAGGGTTTGTTTGGGGGCAGTTGCAGCTTATCCAGCTTATTCAGATAAACAACTTATCCTGATGAGCTGTTGATCAAAAACTGATCTGGATAAGCTGCTTGACTGATGAGCTGTTGATCAACAGCTGATCTGGATAAGCTGCTTGACTGCTTGGTTTGTGCGTTTGAAGAACAACTGATTTCCAACTGTTTCTAGATAAATAATTATTCTGCTCCTTGTCTGGACAAGCTGTCTGGCTGTTTGGTTTGTACTTTTAAAAAACAGCTGATTTGAAAAATAAAATTATGTGACATATATTACATACTTTTAAGATTTTTCGTCTTTAACAAAGAAGAGCGCCGATAGTTTGATTGTTTTGGTCTGTCCTTGAAGTATTCATGATGAGATGCATAAGGTTCTTTAGTCATATATTCTTTATATTTCTTTATATCGACGTGACAAGTTTGTAGCGTATCTCTGGTTCTTTGCTTAAGATCACTACAAACCTATAAGATTCAAATAATAGCTTGCATCACACAAATAACAAAACTCTAACATTAAACTAAAGAATAAGTTTTACTATTAAGTGGTCTAGGTTAAACTTATACATCTGATTGTTAAGTCTAAGAAGTACGGGTAAATAAATGAGAATGCCAAAAGAAGAAGATTAATAAGATTTAAAAAAAAGTTTCAAAGAAAAAAGATTGTGAGAAATGTAAATTAAATTTTCTTTTTGGCACAAGATATGCAAGTTTTCATGTATTTCCACAAATTTTGATTGCTCATTGGTAATGAAGAATAAATACCCCATAGCTAGATATAATGAAGAATTGTCTGAAAAAGAATTTAGCATCAAAATCCTAATCCTCTGACTCAATCGACGATCCGAAGGAATATGTTTTAAGATGAGAAAGAAAATAAAACTATATGTGAGAATAGAAGATCTACCTTTGTCGGCGGCGGAGCTACCATCGGCGTCATCTCCTTCGAGGAACTAGGGAATGGAGGACGATAAGGGTGATTAAAATATTTTTGCTCTGCAGTATTCATAAGCTGAACACAATTGCGAGAAGACGTGCGATTACACATCGGAGAACTTTTTTGTTTGCAAATATTTTTTTAAAAGTTATAAGAGCATATTGGCACGCGACTTTTAAAAATTGGGATGGACTAGCGGGCTTGAGATCGGCGAGGGAGGAGACAGAGAGGAAAATGCCACGAGAAGAAAATTTCACCCGAACACGAATTCAAGATGCGGGATGCGGGGTCGATCCCACTTCCCCGTCTATTAAGGATCCTAAAACGAAGATTTAGGATAAGCTATCCGAATGTGTAAAGCAAACGACAAGACAACGTTTTGAAAACGTTGCTCGCACTAATAAGCTGCCCCAAACAGATCCTTAGTCTTACAGATAAGTGTGTTTGATTTAGATGACCGTGCTCGAACAAACGACATTCGATTTTGTTTTAAATTTGTGGATATCTTGACGTTTTTGTATGGATGGTTCAGGTTAAACATATCTAATTTTCTGGTTTAATTAAGGTTTGCTTGGGGTATCTTATTAGTGCGGCTGACGTTTTCAAAACGTCGCTTTGATGTTTGGTTTACACGTTCAGATAGTTTATCCCAGATCGTCGTTTTGGGATCCTTAAGAGACGGTGACGCTAGATCGACCTCGTGTATCGTGTCTTGAATTTGCGTTCGGGTGAAATTTTCTTTCCATGCGCTTATTCTCTTCGTCTCCTCCCTTGCAGATCTCAAGCTTGCTAGTTCATCCCGACTTCTAAACACCGCGCGATATTGTGCTCTTATAATTTTGCAAGAAAAATTGCAAGCAAAAGAGTTCCTCGATGCATGTTCGCACGTCTTTTCCTAATCACGTTCAACTCATGAGTACTGCAAAGCAAAAATTTCTTTATTGCACTTGCGTCCTCCTTTCCATGGTTCGCCGGAGGAGATAGCGCCGTTGGTAGCTCTGCCGCCGACGAAGGTAGCTCTTCTATTCTCCAATATAAATTTGTTTTCTTTTTTATCTTATAGCATCTTCCTTCGGATCATTAATTGAGTTAGGGTATTATGATTTTCCCACTAAATTCTCTATTAAATGATTCTCCATTCCGTATAGCTATTGAATGTTTCTTCTTCATTACCAATGAACAACCATGATTTGTGGGAATGTATGAAAATTTGCATATCTTGTGCAGAAAAAGAACTTGAGTTTACATTTCTAAGAATCTTTTTTTTTTCAAAATTTTTTTTTAAAATCTTAGTAATCTTCTTTTGGTTTACTCATTTCTTCACCTGTACTTTTCAGATTTTATAATTAGATGTAGAAGTTTAACTTAGGTAACTTAATACGAAAATTTATTCTTTAGCTTAATGTTAGAATTTTGTTGTCTGTTTGATACAAACTATGATTTGAATTTTATAGGTTTGTAGTGATCTTAAACAAGGGATCAGATGTATGTTGCAAGCTGATCACAACGATGCAAAGAAATATAAATAAGATATAGCTAAAGGACCTTATGCATCTCATCAAGATTACTTCAAAAACAGACTGAAAAAATCAAATTATCGACACTTTTTTTGTTGAAGAAGAAAAATTTTAGTATTATGTTCTATATACTACATAACTTAATCTCTCAAATCAACTGTTTTCCAAATCATAAACCAAAGAGTTAGACAGCTTATTCAGATCAGGGCAGAATGATCATTTATTCAGAAATAACTGCAAATCAGCTATTTTCCAAACGTACGAACCAAACAGTCCGCTAACTTATCTGGATCAGCTGCAGATCAGCAATTTATCAAGATAAGCTGCCTATCTGAATAAGCTTGATGAGCTGCAGCTATCCCAAATAGACACTAAATCCAGAAACTCATTTGATCTTTAAAAATCATATCTTGGTGTGAAGAATTCATTAAAAAAAAAAAAAACATACCT
>NEWO01000033.1:1145631-1181877 GCA_003013225.1 Phalaenopsis aphrodite | reverse complement strand
GCTTCGATGAAGTGCGTTTAGAAAAAATCCCTCTCGTGCCCTTCTTCTACCCCGTGTAATCGGGTTGCCCTAGCTGCTTCTCCATCGCTCCTCTCCCTCTCGTCTCCTCGGTTCTTCTTCGGGTCGCCATTATCCGATTCCTGCCTCATTGATCCCACCCCATTTTCCCTATTCAGGATCCGACGTCATATTTGAATTGACGCGCCGCCGATGCTGATCAATAATACAAGCTTCTCCAGGGATCTGGAAGCGTGTATTGTCGGCGTCGGAGGCAGGAGGCAAGCTGAGGAGCTGACAGGCAGGCTGCTACGATGCATATTCGGTTTTCTCCGAGCATGAAAAGTATCAACATATCGACGACCAGTAATGGGTTTCTTGATTTGATGAAGGTGAAGGTTGCAGTGCGGCATATTTCGTACAGGACGTTACTTCACTGTGTCCTTGCTTTTCTTTTGCCCTTCGTCTTCATCCACACCGCCGTCGTCACTCTCGAAGGTGTCAATAAGTGCTCCTCATTTGGTAAGTAGGTTTGTTGATTTTGAATTGAGAAAATTGGTGAAAATTTTTGGCTTTGAATTGGAAGATATGCGGAGGACTGTCTCTTTGTTACTTTGCTTTTGATTGGTTTTTTTTTTTTTTTTTCATCTCGGCGTGTTTTTACACATTTAAGTAATTCAATTGTTGCTGATTTTGAAACCTATAGGCTTTAATTCTGCTTCCATTTGCCTCGCTCACTATGATGAAAAGTAGATAGAAACGAGTTACCCTCGATGGATAAATGTCTTTATAGAAATTCCAAGAGCTTAAAAATTCTACATAGAGGACTTCGGCTGAGAAATTTAAAAAAATATGTTCTTTAGAAAACTCTCTAATTCATGAAAAACAAAGGGCAAAATTCAAGAAGCAAACATTTCAGGAAACAGTCCAAAGAATTTAAGGCAGATAAAAAATTTTTCAATGGCTTGTGAATACTCATATGAGTGAGAAGCTTTGGAGCATAATCAAAGGATATCCTTATCAAATTTAGGTCTTAACAACCTCTTAGAGGTGATCTAGCTTGTCATATAAAAAAAGCTATAATTTCAACATTATTGTAACAAGAAGTAAAATAATATTATTTTAGTACCTTTATCTTGAACAATTCTGAGATAAAAAATTTAAGCTTAAAATTTCTCCTCTTTTTCTTTGCATCTTGCCAAATAATTTCATCTTAAACAACGTTTTATTCTTTTGAATTTAAAAGATGAATATCAATTTACTTTTCTAAGAAGGGGAAGAAGAAGGGAATGTAGAATAGCTTTGTGAAACAATAGGAGAAGAAGGCCAAGCAATGTCATCTTGAATTTTCGTTTGTTCGGAAATGGAACTTCAACCATATGGGAAGATCTATTAACATTACTCCACACATGCCCTTTCTACATTTTAAAATGAATATTATCATAATTTTAGTTGTAATTTTGTTGTGTTTTTTGTCTTTTAATAGGTTTATAGATACTCACTCTTGAGTGAGGAGTATGTTTTTTTTAACTGTTATGTAGTGTTTTTTGGATTTTAGAATATTGAACATGTTTCTATTACGTTATTGTTGCTCTGCGCAGAGCCAAAATGATCATTTTTTCACAAATATATGCAAATCAGCTATTTTCGGACTACACAAATCAAACAACTTAATAACTTATTCAGTTCAGGGGCAGAATAATTATTTATCTATAAAAAACTGCAAATCAAATATTTTCCAAATGCTCAAACCAAACCGCCAGCTAATTTATCAGAACAAACTGCTGATCAGAATAAGCAGTTTATCTGGATAAGTTGAATAAGCCGCACCTGCCCCAAACAGACTCTTAGAGATCAAATTTACACCCAATATCTTCCAAATCAATTTCATTCAAGACTAAAATGATCATAATAAGCCCCATCCAAAGTTGGTTTTGAAGACAAGCATATATAAGTTGAATTCAAATGGAAGTCCTAAAAAAATATAGCTATCGGATGCAGAGTTCAAGTTGTCGAATAATTTTGTGACATGTATTCAACCCGAGATATTAGACCGGAGGGAGACTTAAGTAAGGAGTTCAAACTTATAGAATAAAAATGAAGTAGGCATGATTATGGATCAAGCCACTTCGTTAACTCCATTTTGTTGTGGAGTATCAAGACATGATTTGATTAACAATATCTTGATCCAAGAAGTAAGATCCATCTAAGGCTAACGATAGTGTTCACACAGGTCGTTATTTTGGCTTAGAACTAAATTTTAATCACCTTAGTGAAATTTTGGAAAAAAATAATTCCGGCATCATATTCATTATTATAAGGAACAACCATATGATCCTAGAGTAATTATTAATGAAAATAGTAAACTATATAGAAATGATGATATTATTGTCCCTAAATAGCACCCACAAACTAGTATGGATCAAGGAAAAATGATATGTTGGTTTGTACGAGTAATTAGAGAAAGAGTTAAAAGTGTGTTTTTGGATAACTAGCAAATTTTATTTTGATAAGAACCAATGTTTTATCTGAAAAAGATGGTGAAAATCTATAAATTTGGATGACCGAAGAAATAATACCATAACATGATGAAATTCTTATCATTTAAGCGAAAAGATTACTACACAGAGGCATAATGGTCTTTTTTCTAGAAACAGTTACCACAAAGCTGTTTTCAAACTGTAAAAAACAAACAAGCTGTCAGCTTTCTCGCAACAGTTCCCTGGGGCAGCTAAGCTGCGCTGATAAACTGATAAGTTGCAGTTGTCCCAAACAAACCTATGTATGCTTTTTTTTCATATTTGTCACTCAAGTTCTTCTTTCATTGAGAGGCAAAGATGACAAATCATCTTAGCAATGTCAATCTTCTTTCTCGAATCCGAAACTTAACTTTAACATATTTTAAGGGAGTAAATAAAACAATTAAAATTCTTTAGGAATATTGAAAGTTACATTGATGTCGACCAACAATTCAATAGTGGATAAAAAATATACTTCACAATATTAGACACAATTAGGATGAAATTCGGGTAACATCGAGCAAAAAATAACGTATTATCATAAGCTAAAGTGTTGATTTGAATTTAAAGCAACCACTAAAGGCATTTGTAAACTTCTATGAATATAATAGAAAATTTACAAATAAAATGAAAATAACCTATGTAGATATGTTGTGACAATGAGCATGCCATCAATGTTGTCAACATTCCAATGCACAATGATTGAACCAAACATATAGAGGCAGAAAAATATTTTATCAAAGAGAAAATAAAAAAATACATTAATTTACACTCTGTATGTTCCAACAATAAGTAAACTCGACTAACATAATCAAACCAAATATGTGGAGAAAGATAAATATTTCATCAAACAGAAATTATTAAGTGCATGAATTGGCACTCCGTATGCTCCAACAAGAAGTTAACTCAACTACATAATTACCAAAGGATTTTACAATCTGCATCAAAAAATATCTTAAAGAAACTTAATTTGAGACAGAGTGCTGAAAGCATTAAAATTCAAAAAATAAAAAAGAAAAATTATGTTACCACATTTTTATAAGCTTAATATAAAAAGATGAGTTCCCTGGCTTCATGTGCTTACCAAGAAATTAGGAGAGCTGTGTATTGCTCACTCATCCCATAGGCCACAGAGTTGGATAACATTTTTAACTTTTCAATTCTTTATAATTACTAACTTTAATTATTTTCTAAGTAGTTATATGTATAAATACCCAATGAGGATGCCAAATTTCAACACACTGTTAGCCAAAATGAACACAGGTTAAATCTAAAACAAAATTGTTAATAAAACTTTTTAAAAATATTAAAAAACCTTATAGATTCTTTAATTATCAATCAATTTAGAACAGATATATCAAACTAAATTGGGCAAAACCTTTGAAGATATTTAAAACCAAAGTGAAGCAAATCAAATTAAATTAAAGTAATAAATGAATTGCAACAAATTTATGTTTTTAAACAGAGAGAATTGAACCAAACTAAACGGTTTGGTTTGTTTTGAACTTTCATAAGTTAAGTTCAAAGCTTCAAGGGTTCTCATCACATCACTTAATAACTCGTTGACACTTGAGATACAGTGCAGGTCATACAATTAAAGACAATAGCAGTTAATAAAGATATTAGAATATTCATCTATTCTTTTTTTTTTAAATCGAGAAATCCTTTAATACTTTAAACACCACAAATCCATTTAAATATGCCCGGCAGAAAGTTTTTTTTTTAGGAGCCGTTTGGGTAATTTTTTAGATTTTATTGCAACAAGAACAACAACAATAACAACAAGCCTTTATCCCACTAAGTGGGGTTGGCAACATGAATCCTTTTTCTCCATTGATTCCTATTGAGTGTCATATTTTCATTTAATTCTAATAAATTAAGATCATTTTTTATACAAAATGCCCAAGTCTCCTAGTTCTACATCTGCATTTCTTAACACAAGTCAAATTTAAAACATCTACTCTCCTAACCGGATCATCAGATGGTGGAAGTTTAACGTGACCAAACCATCTAAGACAACTCTCTCTAATTTTGTTCACCATTGGAGCTACATCAACCTATCACAGATATAATCATTTCGCATTTTGTCTCTAAGTGTAAAGCCACTAATCCACCTAAACATTCTAACCTCGACAACACTTCACTTAGTTTTATGATTCTCCTTTAAAGACCAACATTCAGTGTCAAAGAGCATTGTAGGTCTCATCACCATCTTATAAAAGTTTTCTTTCAATCTAAACGGTACTTTTCTATCTCGCAATAGGTCCGAAGCATTCCTCCACTACAATCAACCAACTTGAATTCTAAATTTTTTAGACTTTATTGCAGTGCAAAATAAATTTATTGCATTTGAAATACTTCAAGAGTTATTGTTTGAGTGCAAGAAAAAAAACATTGAAAATGAACTAATGGTCTACGCGACGGTGAGTGGTGGTTGGTGGCAGGGTGCAGGCAACATGGGCAGGGTGTTTGGTGGTAGTGGTGGAGGGGAGACTGGGGTGCCTAGCAAAGGGTGGCGGCAATGGGGAGTGGAGCTTCACACCTGTAGTTTATTTAAAATTGGACTAAAATAAGATAAAATTTAAATACATTAAAAATGAACCGAAGGATGAAATCTCAATAATAGTTCTAGATTAAAGAAACTTGTTACCGTTTCATCTACCATCTACTCATATCAAGAAGTTGACAATCTCCATTCAGACCAAGGATTAAATTGTAAAAATAATGTACCATTCACAATTCATATTGATAAGATATTCAAAGCCATATTGCCACAAAGAGCTAGGTTGAGCCAAGCAAGTAGAATATGAAAATTGCATGGCAAGTTCATTTTTACAAAACTAACCTTTGCTGGCAAAATACGCTAGTGCTGCAACAATAGGTTTCAGGATCATTCAAAATGCCCTTGAGTTGAGTCTTCTTGTCTAGTTTCAGATTCATTGCCGTTCTTTTGACTAACTCTTAATCTGAGAGGTCTTCCCATTAGTTCCTGTTGTGGGCACAATGAGTTGAAATCAGCATCATTAAATGAGCGGGGACTATAAGTTGCACAATATTAGTTTATAGGCATTTATATGAATGCCACACAATTCTTCTATATTTACATGTCTAAAACCTAAACTTTCATATTTACATACATACATATCACTCAATTATTTGATATCACATCAAAAATATCACCATCACTAAGTTTTTAAAAGTGAAATTCACCTTTCATACTAGGTTTTTAATAATAAGGTGTTATAAATTTAAATAGCAAATTTCAGGTGTTAGATTTGTAAATGCATAAGAATTGTGTGGTATCTATGTAAATTTCCCTTTACTTTATGCTCTTTGTTATATTGAAATGATTTGAATAACATTCATAAACTGTATTACCAAAAGCTTGATGGCCATATGCACAACATTAGTAAATGAACCATGAATCCTTAGATATAGAACTGCATTCTTTAAATAAGATATCACTAAATCAAAAACACTTCATTTAATAACAGTGTTATCTACATCAATATAGATAAGAACATATCAAACATACATTAGAAGCATTTCTTGACAAAATTTTCTACGAAATAATGAGGACGCTTGCAATGAAGAACAGAAATCAATCGATCGACATCAACAAACATTGACAAAAGAGAAAATAATGGTCAGTTACTGCAAATCATATTAATATTTATGAGAATAATACCAAAATAATCACTTAACCAGTAGAAGTGTGCAAACGGTTAATTTGGATGTATTGGTCTACAAATTAGGCAAACCGAATAAAACCAAAATCAGAAATTCAAAAAACAGAAAAGATTAAGCTTTTACTAAAACCAACACAAATCTCACAGAAATATAATTCTGTTTAATCAGTTCGGATTGGAGCAAACTAAAATTCAGCATTTTGGTTTTATTTCAAACCGAAATAATTAAAACTTAATGTTCTATTTCAAAATTAAATTTTTTTTTTCTTTTTCTTTATCTTCTCGCCATCTCCTTAAAATTAAAAAAAATTAAAATAAACAAAAATAAATGTCATATATTCAATCTTTTCTTATTTTTCAAATGAATTTAATTTTCTAATCCTATTATTATCCAATTTTTAGATTTCTTTGGTTTAATGAATATTAAAACCAATCTGAAAACTAAAAATCGAATGTTTAAAATTTTAAGCAAAAGAACTGAATCGCTACTTTAAAACCGAATTGAATCAACCGATTGTGCTCGGTATGGTTCAATTTTTCGGTTTTAACTAAATGGAGCAGAGCTTAAATAGAAGAATTGAGCAGAAAATAAAAGATCTGATTGTGGTTAAAGTTTCACATTACCATCCCATCCAATTCAGAAATAACAGTCTCCACCTCTTGCTTGGTGTCGAAAGAAACAAATCCATACCCAGCAGACCTCCCTGATGGGTTTTCGAAGACAACTCTAGCAGAAACTGGCTTAAATTTGGCAGAGAAGAATTCTCTAAGATTGCCTGCTCTTGCTTTCCAGTGAAGATTTCCTACATAGATCTTGTGTCTTGTTTCTCCCACCGGTGTAATCGGTTGAGGTTTTTTAGGTGAGGGTTTACTGAAACTCTTTGCTAGTTCAACTTTAATAATCCTTCCTGCTAACTCCTGCAATATGTTTAACTATCTTTAGAAATTCAAAGAAAAATGTTGATAAAAAAATGCAGGTATACACAACTCAACAACAGAACTCATAAAAAAATGGAAATTAATGAAGAAAATAATAGGCATTAATGTCAAAATTCAATTATTCATGTTAGGAGTTATGGTAGAAAATAATTTATTCTTATAAATAAATTATTTCCGTAGAATTAGAGTTATGATAGGAAATAATTTATTCCTGTAAATAAATTATTTCCTTAGAATTAATGAGATATTTGTTTTACTATTTTACGTTATTTCCTATATCTCATAATAATTAATATGAATTAATTATTGGAGATATCAGGTGTTATACTCTTCAGTTCATATCATTTTTTTTTATTAATTTTTCTATTACATAATTCTTGTAAGAGTTGTTTATAACCTCGTTCATATCAATGAAATATTGAGTATTCCACCACATTATTCCGAGTTTTAACATAGTATCAGAGCAAACACGATTCTGAGTCTTACCATCTCCTCTTCCACGCCAAAATCCCATCTATCTTCTTTCTAAGCCAAAACACATAGCAGACACAACTCAAAATTCAGCAAAGTCTGAATCTAGCAAATTCGATAATCCGAACGACCCCTTTTATCTCCACTACTCAGATCAACCTGATCTTGTGCTTGTTACACAGCCGCTGAATGGAGAAAACTACAATTCCTGGAGTCGTGCCATGTTGATAGCTCTCAACATAAAAAACAAAGAAGGTTTTGTCAACGACACCGTCAAAGAACCACTAGAGACGTCCACCGCAGAACTTCAACAATGGAGGCGCTGCAACAACCTTGTCAAGACAGTTATTTAATTCAATTGCAAAAGACATTGGATAAAGTATAATATACAACGAGAGTGCCATGAAATCTGACTCGACTTGAATGAACGTTTTTCTCGTACCAACAAAGTTCATATTTTCCATGTCGAAGAAGCCATCCACGATAACAAGCGAGGCGATATGACAGCTGGAGACACCAAGCTCAAAGGCCTATGAGACGAACGTGCGCCCTCCATAATATTCCTAAGTGCACGTGTGGTGCCATGAAGAAAGTGATGCAGTTTCAACAAAACCAGAAAAACATGAAATTCCTCATGGGGCTTAATGAAACATACACTAGTATAATAGGACAAATTTTGCTCATGGATCCCCTTCCCAATGTCAACAAGGCACATTTTCTCGCGCTCCAAGAGGAAAAGCAGCGCAACATGAACAATATAAATGCGTCGCAGCTAGAAGCTTCAGCTTTTGTCGTGAAGAATAATGCACGAAAATCAGAGAAGACTTTCACGCCTAAAAATCCTCATTTAAAGGGTGGAAAATGTGACATAATTGGGACATACCTCAGACACATGTCGAGCACGTCTCAAATGCGATTATTGTGGATAACAGAGACATACCATCAATGACTGTAGAAAGCTGCAAAGGACCAATCCAGCGGGCAATAGATCTGAACGAAAAATTTTGCTCCCAAAGCCAACCATGCGGATATCAATACATCGACGAGTCCTGCACCATTCACCCTTACAACCGAACAATATCAAAGTCTCATATCACTACTTGCAGAGAACAAATCTAATTCGATGACTAATCATGTTGGCAGTACATCAACCATGAGTGATATTTCAGGTAAAATCTTTTGTTCCTCTGTTTTTGATAAAGAAATAAGCTGGATTCTTGACACAGGAGACACGAATCACATGGTATATTCAGTCAACCTAGTTACTACAAAATCCAATGTCATCAATCGAAAAGTTCACTTGCCTAACGAGGCTACTGCAACTGTCACACACATAGACAACATCCATTTTGCTGACTTTGTTCTACAAAATGTTTTATGTGTCCATTCCTTCAAATTAAATCTGATTTCTATTAACAAATTTGTGCTTGATTCACAATGTCTTGCCATTTTTAATAACCACACTTGTGTGCTACAGGACCAACAATCGGGGAAGATGATTGGGACGGGAACTAAAAGAGGACTCTACTACCTTGATACTCCACAAAAGAGCAAGTGCAATGTTGCTTCTTCACCATCCCTAAATCTCTGACATAAACGTCTATGCCACCTATCAAATAAAGTTTCCAGCTTGTTTCCTTTTCCAATTATAGACAAGTAAATTTGTAATGTTTTGATTGTTTAATTTGTTCATTGGCTAAGCAAACTCATTTATTTTTTCAAACAAGTTCTATTAGCTCAAAAACACCTTTTCAAAAAATTCATCTTGACATTTGGGGAGGATACCAAGTTCCTTCAATCACAAAAGCGCGGTATTTTCTCACAATTATTGATGATTATACTCGATGCACATGAACTTATTTGATGAACCATAAATCAGATACACATTTATACATCATCAAGTTCATAAACCTTGTTGAAACACAATTCAATCTAAAAGTCAAAATTATTCGAAGTGATAATGGTCTTGAATTCATATTGAGGAATCTCTCTCTCGACAAATGCATCATTCACCAATCAAGTTGTGTCTTCACTCCGTAACAAAATGGTGTAGCCGAAAGAAAACACCACCACTTACTCAACATAACCCGAGCCTTATTGTTTCAAGCAAATTTACCCACAAAAATTTGGGGAGATGCAATCCTAACTGCCACCTACCTAATCAATCGAACATCAACGCCCCTTCTCAAAGGAAAGACTCCTTTTGAAATGTTCTTCCAAACAAAACCCACATATGATCATTTGCGCGTGTTTGGGTGACTTTGTTTTGCCTTAACACATCATCAACGACCAAACAAGTTTGATCCCAGAGCCATTCAATGTCTTTTCTTAGGGTATCCATATGCGCAAAAGGGCTACAGAGTCTATGACCTTTCAACTGGAAAGGTTTTTGTATCACGAGATATTCGTTTCCATGAAAACACTTTTCCTTCCCCTTCTTTCGCTACAGATAAGGGCTCAATTTCGCACTTCACCACTCACACCGACATGCCTTCATTCGATGAATTACCTCAAGAAAATATTCAATCTTCTCAAGACAACGAAATCCCCTCTCAAGAGACTACTTCACCTTCAAATTCATTCTCAGAACAACCTACAACCCTAGACCAACAAATACAATCACCACGACCAATAAGAATAATAAAAATGTCTAGTTATTTGCGTAAGTATCATGTTGGTATTTCTCTTCCCTCAAGACACCCCCCAACATCGAACTCCATGTCCAAAACCACAGGTACCTTCTATCCATTAACCGACGTCTTGTCATATGCTATATTATCACCTAAACATCGTGCTTTTACCACGACCCTTTCAATTGAAAAGGAGCCAAGCACCTTTGTAGAAGCTGCTCGTAATCCAAAGTGGCAGGTTGCTATGCGAGAAGAACTTGATGCACTCAACGTCAATGACACATGGTCCCTTGTACCATTACCGTCTGGAAAGAGGCCAATTGGATGCAAATGTGTATATAAAATCAAACTTCGTGCAGATGAGACAGTTGAAGGCTACAAGGCCAGATTAGTGGCAAAAATAGTATAATCAAATTGAAGAGCTAGATTACCAAGAAACCTTTGCCCCTGTAGCAAAGCTTGTAACTGTTCGCCTACTTCTTGCGTTAGCTTCAACCAAGCAATGTCATCTTCACCAACTAGATGTCAACAATGCTTTCTTGCATGGGGACCTCGATGAAGACGTATATATGTCACTACCTCCTGGTCTCGGACGAAAGGGGGAAACTCGAGTTTGTGAACTTCACAAATCATTATATGGTCTCAAACAAGCTTCACGACAATGGTTCATCAAGCTTTCCACCGCTGTAAAGTAAGCCAATTTTATGCAATCAAAAGCAGACTATTCTTTGTTCGTCCGATCCCAGAATGGTAAATTCATCGTCCTTCTTATATATGTAGATGATGTCATCATTGCAGGGAACGACTTACAAGAAATCAAACATGTCAGAATATTCTTGAAGAATCAATTCAAATTAAAGGAGCTTGGACAATTGAAATATTTCCTTGGTATTGAGGTTGCACGATCCCAGAAGGGTATTGTGTTTTCACAACGAAAGTATGCTCTTAAAATACTCGAGGATGTTGGGTACCTCGATGCAAAATCAACCGCTTTCCCGATAGAACAAAACTTATCTCTTAGCAAATCGGAGGGAGAATATGTTAGTGATGCATCATCATACCGAAGACTAGTTGGGAGATTAATCTACTTGACTATCACGCTTCCTGACTTGACATATGCAGTTCATGTCTTAAGTCAATTTATGGACAAACCACGAGTGCCACACTTAGAAGCAGCCCATCTCATTCTATGTTACATAAAACAAACAGCAGGACAAAAAATTTTCCTCTCAGCAGAAAGCTCAACCCAACTAAATGTCTTTTGTGATATAGATTGGGCTAGGTGTCGTGACACTCGAAGATCAGTTACTGGGTATTGTATCTTCCTTGGGAGTTCATTAATTTCTTGGAAAACCAAGAAACAAACCACAGTATCACGCTCTAGTGCAGAAGCTGAATATCGGTCCATGACCACTACCTGCTGCGAAATTATTTGGCTAAGAACAATTCTGCAAGATTTAGGAGTCATGCATTCACATCCTACTAATTTATTTTATGATAACCAAGCAGCACTTCACATTGCCTCGAACCCGGTATACCATGAGCGAATAAAGTACATTGAGATTGATTGTCATTTCATACGGGGAAAAAAGTTCAAAAACAAATAATAAAGTTGACTCATGTGTCTACTTTAGAACAACCAGCGGACTTTTACACAAAACCACTAAACTCTTCTCAGTTCTCAATACTACTCAGCAAGTTAAGAATTATTAACATACATTCCAAAATTGAGGGGAGTGTTAGGAGTTATGATAATTATTTCCTTAGAATTAGAGTTATGATAAGAAATAATTTATTCTTGTAAATAAATTATTTCTTCAGAATTAATGAGATATTTGTTTTCCTATTTTACGTTATTTCCTATATCTCCTAATAATTAATATGAATTAATTATTTGAGATATCAGATGTTATACTCTTTCTTTCATATCATTTCATTTTATTATTTTTCCTATTACAAGATTTTTGTAATGGTTGTTTATAACCCTGCTCATATCAATGAAGTATTAAGTATTCCACCACATTATTCTGAGTTTTAACAACGCATGATTTATGTAATCTTTAGGCTTTGCAAAACAAAAAGGATCAACTACATACATAGTGCTCAAAATATTGCTATTTACAAAACCAGCACCCTCTTTCATCCATTTTCAAATTCTCACTCAAAACATCAAAATTTATAATAAATCATAATCCATGTTTTGCATTTTTATCAAATTCATGATAGTTTGATCATGGCACACGTAAATGCATTTGTTTGGTAGTTCAAAAAATCATGTGGTTGCTAGTTTTGTAAAAAGCAATGTTTCAAGTGCCATGCATGTAATTATCCCAAACAAAAAACATCAAAACATTTCATTGATGTTAATTTCATAAACAAACAACCAAGCTTAGTTGTTGATGTTAACAGCTACATGTAACCCAAGTGAAAAATAAAATTAAAAAAGAGATAAAAAGTACTTTTTTTGGCAGGTTACTCCTTTACAGTTTTTAAATTACTATTTCAATGTACCTATTGTATGCAAAACGTTCATTTTATCAGTTTTTAATAAAGAGCTGTAGAGGTTCCCTTCTCATTAAAAACATTGTAGAATGTTGAAAATAACAGTAAATCAAAATTAGAGAGTGATAAGTGCATGTCTATTTGAAGTTTAATTATTGCGATAAGATTATTTAAAGGGTGTAACCCGGCAATCTCTTCATCTTATGTTAATATCCATTTTATAGATTCCTATGATGGAGGCCTTATACCATCACCTATGTATGAGCTAAGGACTTGAAAATTGAAGGAAAAATTGAATGGCACTAAGAACTTATTAAGAAGATAAGAATAATTTGGAAATAGATTAGAGTTATCATCACGTTTGATGATCAAAGCTTGCTCAATAATTTAGTTAACAATCTCTAAGTCACTTTTTTTTAAAGTCTATTGAAGCATTGGATCAGATGAATGATTTAAACTATATTTTTGGACTTTCTAATGGATTAAACCCCAAATGTTACCTATTGTCCTAATTTAATGCTTGGAAAACTATGAGAATTGCCATTATATATATATATATATATATATATATATATATAGACACAATCAGAGACACACACACACACACACACACACACACACAAGCAAATTTATTTATACAAGCACGCGCGTGTGCACACACACACACACACACACACATATATATATATACTTTGCTCAAAATAAAAATAGCAAGCAAATTTATTTATAATAATTCTTAGGTCTTGAGCATAAAAGGGAAAATATACTGATAAAGAAATTATTCGACTAGCTACGACAAGATTCACCATAGCTTATTTGACTTTGTTAATATTCAAAAAGTTGTGATAACCTTTTGAGGAAGAATGAACAATAATAAAATAGTAAAGGTTTTGAAGTTAAAAATGAATTATTGTTCATTAATGATGATGAGAATGAATATATTATTGCTTAAAAAGCTATGAAATTGAATGCTTTTTTATTTTACACTCATTCAAAGTAAAAAAGCAAAGTGGGTTGGAGCTTCAAAAAAGTTAAGGTAATTTAATCAAAATTAATTACTTAGTTATGTCAGTTATTTCCTATTTTATTTAAAATCATCCTGAAACCAATAATAATTGCTATAAGGCATAAGAAAAAAAGGTTGAAGAAAACTTTGAAGATGGCAATGAGACGAAATTAGAGAATGATAGAACGTTTAGATACGAGGACTCTTCTAAAAATACTAAAAAAGAAATGAGATCATTGTGTACATGATCCTCATGACATGTTTAAAACTTGAGCGAAAATTTATATTAAATCATATTTTACACTTCCACTTTAAATTAGCATTTAACATTGAGATTTATTTTCATCTTATAGTTTATGAAAATGAACAGTAAAATTATCTATGATTTATTGCATATTTCTGAATTTTATTTAATTCAAAGAGTTTCTTCTATAATTTTTTAGAGAGCTTATTGTCACGGACAAATAGTCCCTTTGTCCCACATTGGCTAGGTGTAGGGCCGAAAAGCAGTATTTAAATCCTGGGCAGGTGTAGGGCCGAAAAGCAGTATTTAAATCCTGGGCTGCCCACCTCTCTTAAGGGCTCTTTTGGGAGGTGACATTATGCTTACCACACTAACCATATTTCACAATTTCAGACTGTTAAACCTTGAAAAAGAACTTGGAAGTTATTGCTATTTCTAAAATTGAATCCATTCTACATCAAACATAGCATATGCATCCACTATTGAATCAAAAGGTAATCAAAAGAGACTAAATCAACAATAGAACCAAAAATCCCTTACAAAAGAATTCAATTTATCAATGGCAGCCTGTGCCGCCTCCGGTGAATCCATGGTGACAAAAGCAAGCCCCCTGTTCCTCCCATCCTGCATCTTAATTACCTGCATAAAGCAATTTTAAGTAAGAAAAACAAGCATCATCCTAAAATCTTTTTTTTTTTTTTTTAAATTAGGGTTTCGTTTCGTTCACCTCCACATAATCGACAGTGCCACACTCCCCGAAGAGATTCTCAAGATCGGAAGCCGAGTAGCTCCACGGCAAGTTCACCACGTATAGCTTTGTCCGATTCGCCTCCCCTTGCAAGATCGATTCCCCAGCTTCCCCTTCTTGAGTCAGCTCCAGATCTTCCTTCACCTCCAACTCGGTATCTTGCGCAGCAGTTAGTGGCCGGAGCAGAAATAAGGGCTTCTGCTTTCGGACATATGGGAGAGAAGAGAGCTTAAGAGAAGCAGATGGACAGGGAAGGAATACGCGTGATGAGCCAGAACTAAATAGGGATAAGCATGCTCCGGCCGCCGCGGCCGTCGCCGCCGCCGCCGCCGCCACCACTGCCATTGTAACAGTGCAGATGAATAGAGAAGCTAGCTAGACAGCAAAAGAGGGCGGGGCTTAATCTAGGGTGGCTGAAATGACGAAAATACCATAATGTATTTAGATAAGGACCAGGTGCCGTGCGATTTCTTGGTTATCACTTCGGGCTTGAGAAGGGTAATATTGACCAATTTTTGCGTTAATATGTTCATATGTTACATACCGCATTCTCCAAATATTTTTTTTATAAATATTAATATGAAATTTTATTTGTTAGTTATGGGAATGCATATGAATTGTGTGATTTGTAAATGCATTATGATTTTGTTAGCTATGCAAATGTGTAAGATTCATATAAAGTTATTGCTTCATTGGAGTTGTATTATTGGGCCCTTATATTATTCGCTCAATTTAGACAAGCATGTATGAGGTTCATGACCAGTAACCATTTTATTATGTCAATATAATTTTTAGCTGCATTAGAACAATTATATGATTTTTTTAACTATATCTCTGATCCTATTTTGTTTTGTTGTAGTTGTACTCGTGTGAGTCAGTTGTAGAAATGGATTTAACTGTGGATTGAGATGAGCCTTTACAAATGATATTCAACTGTGGTGGATATTGGATAAAAGCTAAGAACCAACCAAGAATGAGATACGATGGTGGGAAGCTAGAAAATTATTACAATTCAAAAGGGCTTGATGAATTTACAGATGCTAATGGACGGGATTGATGTAATGTTTCATTGACTCAAAGGATATGAATTTGAGCTGCAATATCATAAAAGTGAAACATTACCTTAAGATTATATTCATTTCACTAGTGACGTTAAAGTTATGGAAATGATTGCTCGGTCTAATGAATATGGCAGAGCGGAGCTAGTGATTATCACACAAAATTAAAGAGATCTTGGGATGTGCATAGAAGGTCAACAACTCTAGACTGGTGGTGCTATTTTGGATAATTATTGCACACAATGTACTTTTAACTATAATGAGAATAGAGAGAGAGAGAGATTTACAATGAGCAATAACTTATTACAGAAATAGTATGTGATAATGACTTGAAAGTTGGTGCCCATTTTCGTGATTCATACAATTTCAAGCAATTTATCTGCTCTATTGCAATTAAAAATAACTTTTAGTTGAAGTTTCAAACTACCAATAGATTTCACATAATTGTTTTATGTTCACATTATGGATGCTCTTGGAGAGTATGAGCTACTCTATGTCCAAATGAAAATTATTTTCGGGTAAAAAAAATCAAGCTGAGGCATTTTTGTAATGGTCTGAACAAAACAAGAAATAAATAAGCAACAATGTCCCAGTTAACTCATGAGATAGAAGATATTGTGAAAAGAATCATGAGATCCATCAAAAGCAGATAAACAATACTTTGGAGAATTTATATGTCCTATCACTTCCATATATGAAGTTATGTGGATCAAGAGAAGAAACAAGGAGTAACATTTTCATATCAGTTGATGATATTTATGCGTGAGTACCTGCATTGTAAGCAGAACTTATGAGTCAAAATCTTAGATCTCATATTTCATACACTTATAATAAGCAAGACTTGTCTTTTAAAAGATTTTTTTGTTTGTTTTAAAGCCTTCATCGATTGATTTATAGCAGAGTGTAGACATTTTATTGGCATTGATATCTATGATTTAAAATTTAAGTGCGTAGGCATCCTTCTATCTACAACTTCAGTGGATAACAAATAATAGATTGTTTCTTGTAGCCTTCGTTGTTGCTGAAACAATGTCAAAGAAGACATGATAGTGATTCAAAGATAATTATCTGCTTACTAAATATTTGTATTAATAAATTAAAATATTTTCTTCTTTTTATATGTGCATGTATGGAAAGCTTTCATTTTAATTTAAAATTACATTTAAATATCTATAAAAAAATGTATAAAAACACAATATTTTTCAAGAAAATAATGAATATATTTATTATTTTGTTAGTCAGATCAAATCCCTTAATACTTTTAAGCTAGAAATTCACCAACCATATTTTGAGAAATTTACTCACATAACAAATAATTTTAATGAATTTCCATATTTAACACCTAAAGTTTGTTGTCATCAAAATGAGGTCAATACTATCAATGTGAATGTGACATATCCTAAATATAGTATATGAGGAGAAATTAGCATGCTGTGAAGATCATTAAGGATTGTAAGGTTATTCTTCCTTATATATGTGGAGATGGAACATCTTAAAGATAGAGTATAAAGGTGCATCAAGTTTATAGAGATGATAAGGATACTCGCAATATATCTTGTTAGAGTAAGAGATGATAGGACTTATGATCTGTTTTGGGTGGCTGCAACTTTTTAAAAGCTGTGTTGAGAGTTATAAGCATATAACTTTTTCAAAAAAATCAAACAACAATTTTCTTACAATCATCACACTTTAACAGATTAGGTTTCAAGCTACAATTTTATAAAAAAACAACAACAAAACANAAATTCACCAACCATATTTTGAGAAATTTACTCACATAACAAATAATTTTTATGAATTTCCATATTTAACACCTAAAGTTTGTTGTCATCAAAATGAGGTCAATACTATCAATGTTAATGTGACATATCCTAAATATAGTATCTGAGGCATGCTGTGAAGATCATTAAGGATTGTAAGGTTATTCTACCTTATCTATGTGGAGATGGAATATCTCAAAGATAGAGTATAAAGGTGCATGAAGGTTATAGAGATGATAAGGATACTCATAATATATCTTTTTAGAGTAAGACGGATGATAAAACTTATGGTCTGTTTGGGGCTGGCTGCAACTTCTAAAAAGCTGTGGTGAGAATTATAAGCATATAACTTTTTCAAAAAAATCAAACAACAATTTTCTTACAATCATCACACTTTAGCAGATTAGGTTTCAAACTACAGTTTTATAAAAAAACAACAACAAAACATTTTCTCAAACAGAACTGTGGTGATGGTCTTAACTATAAAGTTGATAGAAAGTTGTCATAAACAGAACCATATAGGTGGCAAAAAGGAGACTACAAAAATATTGTGAAGATGATCTAGACAAAATATGATTGTCCCTTTATTTGCAATTAAAAGATGATCCTCATATAGTTATAGACATCATAATTTAAAGGTGGCAAATGATGTGTTGCAAGAAAATTGGAAATGTTAAGTAATGGAAGATAGAATGGACCTTGAATATGGAAGAAGCCCACATTCATGAATAAATCCAAATAATAAAAAATAAATAAATAAAAAAATTAAAACTTTTATTTCATAACTTATTTATGGATATAAAAGAACCATTTTTATGAAAGTCAAGTGCACATAAATTGCTTGGGCGGAACAATCATGGTTGCTAATTTTTTTTGAATTTAAATAGCAATAGTTTTGAGATGTGGGACTAAATAGTAATTTAAAAATTTCAAGTGTTGGTAGATCATGCGACAACTCTCCTCAATTAAATTTTAGGTTCATTTTCTTATATACCACCCAATTCTTATGTATTTACTTATCTAACACCTAAAGTTTGATCAGTACCTCTATCCCATCCTAAATCATCCATATAACATCAAAACACACCTTTTTAACTTTAATACACATTTTCATGCATAAGGTGATACATTGGAAAAAATTGAAGTTTATGCTTTTGAGATTATATGCCTCACAAACGCAAAAAGGAAGGGGGGCATTTACATACATACCACTCTGTTAGGTATGACTCATAATACCAGAATTTGGAGTATCTTGGAATGAAGAGATGTTTCTTGAAATTGAAAATGTGTGTCTCTTGGAATTTAGTCAGTTGAGATCAGCGTGGGCGCAACAGAAACATGGTGACTCAACCCGCATTGGTGCAGATGCAACTCTCATGTAACTTTTCTCCTATGGGGCTGGATATTCACAAAGGTAGAGATTTGTTATGATATGACTCATATACCATATAGGGACATACGCTGAAAATTACATATTGTACTGTTGGGTTTACTCTATGATTATAAATAGACATGTTTGTAATCCTAGGTCTTTGAGAGAGCTGAATCCCTGATTTCTGTAAATCTTTTTCTGAATATTGAAAAGAACTCGCCGCTCTGCTCCCGAGAACGTAGGCATCTTTGCCGAACCTCGTTAAACTCTGTGTTCTTTCGGATTTGTGTCGATTGCTATTTTTCTTCGCCCTAATTTTCTCAACACACTCATTTCCTCTATATTTACGTATTTAACACCTAAACTTTATTTTCAACATTTATAACACAAAAATCTTACTTATTTAACTTTTAAGAAGTGAAATTTACGTACCCATGCATAAAAAGGATATTATATTTTGTACAAATGGAAGTTTAGGTGTTAGATATGTAAAAAACATAAGAACTAAGGGGGTGGGTGTGGTTGTTGCAGCTACCTCACANCTTACAATCATCACACTTTAACAGATTAGGTTTCAAGCTACAATTTTATAAAAAAACAACAACAAAACACACCTTTTTAACATTTTAAAAATGAAATACACATTTTCATGCATAAGGTGATACATTGGTAAAAATTGAAGTTTATGCTTCTGAGATTATATGCCTCACAAACGCAAAAAGGAAGGGGGCATTTACATACATACCACTCTGTTAGATATGACTCATAATACTAGAATTTAGAGTATCTCGGAATGAAGAGATGTCTCTTGAAATTGAAGAGGTGTGTCTCTTGGAATTTAGTGGGTTGAGATCAGCGTGGGCGCAGCAGAAACATTGTGACTCAATCCACATTGGTGCAGGTGTAACTCTCATGTATCTTTTCTCCTATGGGGCTGGATATTCGCCAAGGTGGAGATTTGTTATGATATGACTCATATACCATATAGGGACAAACACTGAGAATTACATATTGTACTGCATGGTTTACTTTATGATTATAAATAGACCTGCTTGTAATCCTAGAACTTTGAGAGAGCTGAATCCCCGATTTCTGTAAACCTTTTCTGAATATTGAAAGGAACTCGTCGCTCTGCTCCCGAGGACGTAGACACCTTTGCCGAACCTCGTTAAATCTCTGTGTTCTTTTGGATTTGTGTCGATTGCTGTTTTTCTTCACCCTAATTTTCTCAACACACTCATTTCCTCTATATTTACGTATTTAACGCCTAAACTTTATTTTCTACATTTATAACACAAAAATCTTACTTATTTAACTTTTAAGAAGTGAAAGTTACCTTCCCATGCATAAAAAAGATATTATATTTTGTACAAATGGAAGTTTAGGTGTTAGATATGTAAAAAACATAAGAACTAAGGGGGTGGGTGTGGTTGTTGCAGCTACCTCACATTTAAAGGATGGTGCTGCCTCCACCTTGAACTACTAAAAATTTAATATATTGATAATCAAACAACATTAGCGAAGCATATTGCAACATAAGTCCAAGAGTCATATTAGATCATAATGGCATTCAAGATTATTATATTTATCATGATTTAAAAAGTTGGTCCAAATGATTTAAAAAGTTAGGTTGGACCAACTGATCGATCGACTCAACTGTGAACCGGTCATCTATCTTAGCCGATTTGGTCTGGTTCCGAAATGATTTTCACAAAAAATTGACAGAAAATTGTTCAGAATTGACGGTTGAATCAACGTGCCGGTTCAATTTTAATGATCATATTGACTCTAGTTATGATAAAGCTATACTTGTTTGATTTTGATTGAATTTGTTAGAAATAAAAAAAATAACTTAAAATCAAAATAATTAAAATATCATATCATAAAATTTTAATTTAGACTCTGTTTGAGACAATTTATCAGCAGCGGCAGCGTTTTGAAAATGACACCTCACCGTTTGAAAACTATGTTTGAGCAGCTTATCGAAAAACGCAGTTGAGTTTTTTTACACTAAATGCGGAACACGGGTCGAACCCCGTGATCCGCATTTCCAGATAAACACCTTATCCAAAAACACAGTTGGATTTTTTACACTAAATGTGGAACACGGGTCGAATCCCGTGGTCCGCATTTCCAGATAAACAACTTATCTGGATAAGCACAAGCTACCCCAAACACATCCTTAGAATCAGATTCAAAATATTTAATAATAAAGTATATTGAATTAGAGTATTATGTATTTTATTGATGAAAAATATTATATTACATAATTACTATATTATTTAAAATAATTGTAATATTTATCATCTCATCCTCTTCAATCCTAATTCAAGTTCAATTTTTAAAATTTGAGGCTTGTAATATAAATTTTGATTGATTTTTTATATATCGTTACCATCTCAAACTAAGTTTGGCATCTCTATCAACTTCAAATGTCAAGGTCGCCATTGACCTCACTCTAAAATTTCTAATTCATTTATTTTTTCCATTCAACTTCAAGGCATTCAAATATGTATGACTTTTCAATTCTACCCAAATTTGTGTAGTTAGGCACATTGCGTCCTCCCATATATGAAGGTCAAATCTTTAAGTTTCAATGTCATTATTATTTAATTGAATGTGAAAAGGATCATATTTTACAATGTGAATAGAACACTTATGATAAGGATTACTATATAAATGTTGTGCATCATAAATGCGTCATCCTGAATCCCAAAGAGATGTAGCGGCCCAAAAGAAATGAAGTATAACGAAAGGAGTGTTCATTGACAGAAGACTGAAGAACACCCTTATTTGACCACATGCAACCCCCTTGGATCGAGGTTGGAGGTTGAGTCAGTGTTGATCACCCGAACCAAGGACCGAGACTAATTGAGTCGAGCAAAGACGTTCATCTGTCCATCAATGCAATCCGACTTGGGAAAAGACTTCAGTATCACCAGCTGTCTCATGAACGTCTGTGAGATTCTTCATCAGGGACCAAGAACTGGCATTAACATCGTCCACGAAGTCCATAAACATCTCGAAGGGCCCCGTTGTCAAGGAATGTGTTATCTATCAAATTACGTTGATTCACCATCTGCTTAAGAGCCTAGTTTTGTTTTGCCGGCAAAAAACTCTGCATCTTGGGATCAATGGTCGATAGTCAGACTAGTTCAGTCGATTAACAACAACTGACCAGGCAAAACAACCCTGTCAACCATGCAAACTTATCATAGTCAACCAAGCAAGTCTCGCCGAATCAAAGCCTGCCATGCTCACCGCTGAGCCAGGAGCTAGTCGATCCACAAGTTCAAATATGTAAAATACCTAAAATATCAATCATTGAGAACTTTGCGTTATTTAAGTCTAGTAAAAAAAGATGGGTTGGTTATGAATTTTGATGTTTAAGTGTAGTAGAAAATTTTGCTAGCAGAAATAAGCAATTCGATAAGAGGAATTTAATAAACACGAAATTACTGAATTCTGAGATATTTTGTGGTTATGATTAAAAGTACTAAATTACCACCCTAAGAAAATGATGAATAAATCTCATTCCTTACTTTCATGAGCATTGAATAGTGATTTGAAATTAAAGAATGTTTCTAGATAAGAAGAACTCTAAAGCATTTCTTGAAGTATCGGTTTGAGGGCAATTGTAGTTGTTTGCAGAAGCAGCTGTGAAACTATTGCAGAAGAAATTGATGCTTAAAAAAGTTGCGGCGGTTATTATAATTTTTTTTATTTTCAAAAAGTCAGATGCAACTTTCTGATAGCCTCTTCACTTTGTCAAGTTAGATTGCAAAACATAGTTTGCCATCACAAATTTTTGAAAAAAAGAGGTGAAACACAGTTTTGCTAAACACCACAAAATATGACGTGACACCGCACCGACATCATACAGTTGTCCCAAATGCACCTAAAATTTCACTGACAATCACTACCAACTACTATTTTTAAACCACTATCTTTTGACCACCGTCATCCAACTATCGTTGATAGATCATTGTCTCTTGAATGTCATAATCCGATCTCTATTGTTCGATCATCATGAACTCATTATTATCATCACTCTATTTACAAGTAATTTTTTTTTTACAACCATAAGTGACCAAACTTTCCTAATGCTAAAATTCCGAATAATTTAATTGAGAGAATTAACAGATTTTTATGATCTTGCTAACATAATGAATTATTTAAATAATGAATTATTTAAATTGGGTTAGAATATCCCGTGATGTTTTTCCCCTTTCCTAATTTTTCACGCCAAAAACTATTGTGAAACAATCAAACTTTCCACTAATAATTCATGCTAGATTGTAGCGTGAAATTAAGGGTGCTTTTCGGTCGACGGTATGATGGTGGTGCAATGTTGCACTGCAGTTTTTCCTCTTTTGTATAAATGTATTTTACCTGCTTTCTAAAAAAATTATAGTTAAAACTACATTTTTCCACAATATCTGGTAAGACAACTTCTCAAACCTTGTCTACCACTCAGAGCTACACTAGCCCTTTCACAGATAAATTCATTTCATATATTTTTCTCTAAGGGTAAACCCACTCTTCTATCTAAACATCCACATCTAAGCAAAACTTAATTTTATGCTTTTATTGTATAGGCCAACATTCTGCACCATAAATCATTGCATGTCTCACCATCATCTTATCAAATAACAACATAACTCACCCCACCCCCATATATATAGAGAAACACATAAATTATGTAATTATTTGGAAAAAAAAAGAAGATAAAAATAAGAGCTCAAAATTGGTTTCCACTACCAAATTAGGTCCATTTGCAGCAATGTTAAAATCACACAAAATACTGAGCCAAACAATATAACACGCTAGTATATAAAAAAAATAACACATATTAAGGCTTATTGTATGTAAGAAAATGCAACATATCCATAGAGATAACGAGCCAACATTACTAACATTTTATACAACTATGTTGAAATATTCCACCCACCATGAACATCATTTCTCAATGAAAAATAAGCACATTTCTCTTTATAATCATATTATTATTCCATTTCCATCTATAAACCTCTCTCTCTCTCTCTCTCTCTCTACATATATATATATATATATATATATATATATATATATATATATATATATATATATATATATATATATATATATATATATTACACATAATTCTACATGCAAACTACAAAAATACACATCTATATACTAGTTCTATATTGATTACACGAGTACTCGATGTGTATTTCAATCAAATAAAATACACAACGAATACACAACAACAAGACATAATCATATACTCCAAAAAAATAGAGTACATAATTAGTACACAACTATGTATGCCATTATTCTACATGTGAACTTAAAGTTATGCATGTAATCAACACATAATAATCTTTGGTCTATGAGAGAGAAACTGAAGCTTCTAAAACTCTAAAATGAGACTCCCAAAGGGAGCTCTATGTGGAATGCCCTTTCTTCTCTTCGCCGAGCGACAGCCGCTGGTGGTCGGCGGTGGCGTCGAAGGTATAAAGCTCTGCACGACCGTGCTCGAGTAGGACTCCTCTGAGTCCGAAGATGTATGTGGTGAAAGCCCTCCCTTCTTCTTCTTGTTTAGTTTCTTCACGCCGGATTCATTAGATGTTCCTACAATCTAGAGGAGTTTTCATATGATTAGAGAACATTTCAAGGGAAATTCACATGCATAACCATCAAATTTTATGAATTTACATATCTAACATCTACATTTTAAATTTTGTATTAATACCACTGAAATTCATCACTTCATGTTAAAATATTAAATAATAATAATAATAACAATAATAAATTACGAAAATTTATTGAAAAATTGCATTTTTTCGTTTAGAGCAGGATTTAAGCAGAATCTTGTGACAAAATAAATTCTACAATGCGATAAATCCGAATTTTACGGATTTTTTTACGGATTTCGACCGTAAATCACATAAATTTCTGACTTTTAACTCATTCAAGATTTAGTAAATTCGTAAATTCGGATTTTCAGTATTTACTAAATCCTAATGGTTTAAATCTCATGTAACAAATATCAAAAGGAAAGGGAAAGCTTTCTGACAAAATCAAAGTGGGAATGGAGATGGAGAAGGATGAGAAGAGAAAAGGGAGAAAGGTGAAACCTTGCAGCCGAGGGAGCAGAAACGGAAGGAATCCAGCAAGCTCCGTTCACAGACTTCGCAGTTATTCGTCACCCCCTTACCCGGCCTAGGCTGCGGCCGCTCATTGAGGAAGACGACTCTTGCGCTGTTGATTATATAAGTCTGAACTCCACTTATGTCCAGGACCTTCTGAATCTCTGAAACCCTAATAACATCATGGTACGATGACCTCCTAATCTGAAATCACAAGCAGATTAGCCAGTTAGCTGATTGTTCCGCCATTGTCGGTATACAGAGCAGCTGCAAATCCTAGAGATTCAATTTTTATTCTCTTTGAGAGAGGTGAAGGAGAAGAAAAGGAAAGAGAGTTAAAAAAAAATTCATTTTTTTACGATTTGTTTTGGGCAAGAACATGAACCGAAAACATCGTCCTCTGTTAAATCATAAAAATTACGTTTTTTAGGATGCACGGTTTCTGTAATTTCGGAAAAGATTGGATTTTTATTATTTGAATTGGGGAAGAACAGAAAACAGAAGAGGCAGAGCATCGAAGGAGAAGAGAAAAACTGCAAATCTCCATGATCGGACTTTAACAGTATAAATTGAGTAAGAAGAAGAAACAGACCTGGATGAAGCGATGGTCGCGATGGAATGAGAGGCAGAGAGAGCAGAGAGCGCCGTTCATGCAATCAAGGCAGTACATATTGCACTCGCACTTGTGTGCTGCTGCGTGTTGTTTGCAGTGAACGAAGAAGGTGGTGGAGAGAAGAGGACGAAGCCATGGCGGCCATTTGTTGACTTCTTCTCCTTCCTGTAAAAAAACAATCTCATTACTCACGAACAAGCAGAAGAAATCAATAGGTATCAAGGCGAGGGAAACAGAGCAAGCCTACCATGATTTTTCTGTTCTGATTCAGCTCCATTAATGGCGAGAGCTAGAGTGAGAGAGATGGGGAAGGCGGTTGGGGAAGAAAGGAGAGGTTCGTTGAGAAGATGGGTTCTGGTGGTTCTTATCCGTTCAAAGTCTTCGCGGCGAGTGTCTGGAAGATGCGGTGGTACAAAGAAATCTTCGTTTCTGGCTGCCCATTTCAATTATTTATTGTGAAGCCCACCTCCTTTGACCAGATGATGGACAGTGAGCCGAGTTAGATTTGAATCTAAAGTTCGGTTTTGCTTTGTCTTCGTGTTATTTTCTATGAAGATTTTCATACATTTCACTTCATTTTTATATATTTACAAATTTACCAGCTAAAGTTTCAATTTTTACAAATTCACCTGCTAAAGTTTCAATTTTTACAAATTTACCTCTATGGCTATACATAAAAAATCTGTATTTTATTTATTAAAAGTTCAAATAGTGATACTTGTGATGTGATATGAAAAAAATGGGCACTATAAATGTATAAAGTGAAGTATTGGCATGAGATGTGTAGGTACTTTGGAAATGGGTGTTATATGTGGGAAAGCTCTTTTTTTTTGGATGATTTTCTTAATTTGAGTTACTAATGTTAAAAATTTGATTTTATACGCATCATAATACATGTATTTCGACAAATATGTTTATTTAAATGCTTATTTTTTTTATAAATGCATTTCAAACCTTTTGTTCCAAAAGCTACTAATGAGAAGTTCTTATTTAATTGAGATTAAATTCAAACTCGAATCAACTTTGAACAATAATTTAAAGTGGTACAAGCATGAGAGAGGAACCTTATAATAGGGAAATCACCAACATTCATCATATATATGAGGGTAAGTAGGTGGGCTCACTCAAGCTCTATGACACATCAATTTCATCATTGACCAAGCTCTCAAATATCACATCCCCCATTGGTGTAGTAAGCAAAATATCTTTTTGGTTCACTTTGAAGCAAGTGAGCATGCTGTCTACAAAGAGGATGAGAGAAGGGGACATTCTACTTGCGGCATTCGCTAAAGCTAGGGCTCTAGAGAGTTGGTTAGAGAAGGGATTGAAATGCCTTGAAGCCCACATGAGTCTATCCCTTCTCTTCATATGAAACATTTCAAACCATGGTTTAAGTTGGGAATTGAAGAAGTTTCAATCTTTAAGTTAATTTCTAAATAATTATGACATCAATAAACAGTCAGTAAGTATGAAAATGTTATCTCTCATTCTTCAAAAAGTACCTTGAAGCATATTTGAGTACATAAAATTATAGAAAACATATTTATTTGAAAGTTTGGATTTTGAGGCATACAAAGTTAAAATTTCTCATTAGCTTTAATTTTGATTTTAGTTAATAATATCATAAAATATCCCACATTTAAATTATAACGTAATGTAGTTTGAATATAATAAACGATACTGTCTTAATGAGATTCATTATTCAATGAAATCTCAATGAAATATTTATAAAGAAATTTCATCTTAAACTCTACTAAAAAACAATAATACCAACCAAAGCCATTATATAAAAAAAATCACCACTAAAAATTTTTATGAAAGTGAAATATATATTTTTCATGCTGATATTTATAACACCAAAATGTTATAAATGTGCACATCAAACTAAGGTGTTGGTAGAAAAAAAAAATGATGGACCACTCTCAAAAAATATTTTAATTTTAACTCATATTTGAGATAACATTGATGTTTATTTTAAGTCAAAGTTAAGTCTACCATATAGAGTATAATTTCACTCCCACAATTTAGATTGATTTTAGATTTTAAGTCTATCCTAAACGTGTTTGATAATTTAATCAAAAGATTTAATGATCTGTTTGGGATAATTTTCTGTCTGTTTTATGTTTTAAGTCGTCATCATAGTTCTGTTTGTTAAATCATTTTCTAGAATTTTTTGTGTGTGAAGCTATTTTTGGCAATCATATTTGTCAAGGTGTGGTGACTCTAAAAAGATGCCATCAAACTTTTTAGAAAAATAAGTATTAATAACCCTACTGAAATCCTACGAGTTGCTTTCCCATCACACACTATCCAAACAGACTCTTAGGGCCCGTTTGGGGCAGCTTATTTAGTGTGGTGACGTTTTGAAAATGAACATTACCTGTTTGGGTAAACTGCGTTTTAACAGCTTATGCATTTTCAAAACGCTGAAAACAACATTTTCATGTCTCACATATCTAGGTGATGTGATATCTTTCTGGCAGCGGTTTGACTTTTCCAAAAAAATAAAAAATTTGTAATAACCACCGCACCTAGCTTATCAACATATTATTTTTAATCAACTTATCAACATATTATCCGATAAGCTGCAGCTGCCCCAAACAGACCCTTAGACTATGCTTGGTAGCGCACTATTAATAGATTTAGCCGAATATTAATAAAAAAAAATGAAACTTAAAATCCAATACTTTGTTAAATCATAGGAATAAAAGTTAGTTTACTTCATAGGAAAAAAGGTGAACTATAGGTTCAAATCTTTTATTGAAATAAAAAGCTATATACACATGGCAATTTTTTTTTTACTTTTTAGAACGAATTTAAAATTTTCAACGGTTAGTTAATGATGGAAATGTACATGTTCGAGCACACACCCATTATTATATCTATAATAATTTACCTATAAATGAATATTTATTTACTTTCTTTGGGGCATTTCCATACATGTCACCCCATTCCTACATATTTATATATGAGACATATAAATTTTGATTTTCTACATGTATATATGTTGAATCCTGAGTTTTTTTCTCTGAATCATATTGGGAATAGAGCGTAGCAGAAGAGGAAGAGAGAAAGAGAGAGAGAGAAAATATTAAAATGAGGGAATTGCGTAACCATTTGTTTATGAAATGATCATCTATTTACATATAAAGGATGTACATGAGTTGAAGTTATATATATGCCCTCATTTAAATAGGGTATGTACATGTTGTTCTGAGAATTTTGCTCCTATGGGCCCAAGACCTTGATGTTATTTTGCTTGGTCGACGGGACTGACAAGGTGAAGCGGTCGGCCAAATGGATATGGACCATGCATCGACCGGTTGATCCTTCAGCCATGACTGATCGATTGAATTTTTGAAGATAGTCGGCGGGACTGATCTAAACGACTGACATTAGCCAACCGAATATATAATTCTTGCAGAGGAGTTCCTACCAGTTGAGTAAAGCTAATCATCGGGCAAATTGTGATTCAGCGTAAACCGATAAGTAGTTCACACTTTGGGTGAGATGATCCCGTTGAGGGTGGTTTGAGCCCATGATTCCATGATGTCTCGAGGGAACCCCAGCTATCTTTGACAACATGATGAGTCGTCTGGGCGAGTATTGTTGAATCGATTTAGATGACCTCAGGTAAGTAGATCGGTCTTATGGACAGTTGGGTAGTTTTCTCGTGGGCCTACCTTTGCTAGATCATTTTTTTTGTCCTCAGATTACTTTAAGATTCATGCTGAAAATTTTTTTTTTGTGCAATATCATCTAAATCTTTAATATCTTATAAAAACACTCACTATTTTAACTTTTTTATGCATAAATAATGTGCCATAAAAAACTGAAATTGTGTTTTAGATATATAAATACATAAAATTAGAGTGATATGTATAAGTTGAATTTTTTTTAAGAAGTTATGTCCCGTATGGTTCACACAACTCGGGAGAAACTTGTGTAAGGAGGATGAAGAAGGAATGAACATGTTCTTTTGGCCTAAACTATTTGTTCTTACAATGATCATTCCCCGGAAGAGCGGAGAAGATGATTTAACAAACAAGAAAGAATTAAAGAGAAAACAAGTGAGACAGAGTTACAATGTGAGATCTCCCAAGAAAGTCTGGAAGAGAACGTCCTCCCCACTTGGATCTCTCTTCTCTTTATTTATATATGTTTAGAAAAATATTAAAATATAAGTCGTGACATGTAAAATTTGTTCACAGTATGTCCATGAAAAGATTACAACATGGAGATCAGGTGGCTCATAAATGAGGACATCATATGTCAATCCTTGATGTCGTTCTTGACTTTTTGCATTCTTTCCATTATGTGGATCAACTGTTGAGGCGAGTTTGGCAAAAAAATATAATTGGTTTGTTCTTTAGATAAATATGACAAGTCATTCAACTAGTTCAATCTGATAGATCCGTCTGTCTGGCCAATCCTCCAGTTCAGCTCGATAACTAGTATAGGACAACTTACACGTCAATCAGTAGGGGCAGTAGGCCACCTTAGCAGATTATTCTAGCGGTGCGGGCTTATAAGACTCATGAGGCTTGTTAGACGTGTGCTGGCAGACAAAAGATGATTTTTAGTATACCGTACATACATCTTTCTATATATATTAAAGTTTAAATATTAGATAAGTGAATACATAAAAAATGTGTGGTATGTATATAAGTGCCCCTAAGCTTTTAGTATTTGAAATGAAATCTTAGGATTTTATAAATTATTGTTTTTTCATTTTAAAATTTTAATGAAAAATAAATTAGATTCTTTTTTTTTCTAAAGGCTCACTCATACAAAATTTATAAAAATTTATTTCATTTTTATACATCTCATGTACCCTCAAGGCCTTGATTGATTCATTAATTTAAGCTTGACCACGGAATACAATTAATTACATCCGTGCCATTGACTATTTTTTATAAATGCCACGTCTTCATCACTTACAACTCTCTCAACGTGTTTCTAAGAAAGTAGGCAGTGGCTAATAATACTCTCTCTCTCTCTCTCTCTCTCTCTCTCTCTCTCTACTCTCTCTCTCTCTCTCTACTCTCTCTCTCTCTATCTCTCTCTCTAGTGGCTAATAATACTCTCTCTCTCTACTCTCTCTCTCTCTCTCTCTCTCTCTCTCTCTCTCTCTCTATTATGTGATGTATTTTGGAAATTATTTTGTTGAGTAACAAACTAATAACAAACTAATGAGAAAATGGAGTTAATTTTAAGGAAAATTCGCATGCACACCACACAATTATTTATTTATATATCTACCATTTAAATTTTAATATTTACATTTATATTCATTAATTTTACTGGTACATTCAAGATAGTACTAAAATATGCATTATATATGTTTTTTTTCATTTTTTGTGGTGTCATCATCCATAAAATTTATGGCATTATTTATTGAAATGTTCGTCTTAATTTGAGCAAATTTATTTCAAAAAGCTATGATATAAAAACTTATGTGATCATTTTAGTGGGAACACTTTTTTAACATGAGTCAATAATTACAGTATCCCTCTTTTCTCAAGATCATAAGAGAGATATGACATACAAAAATAGATTGTATGGGGTCATTTATGTTAGTGATTCTTCATAAATAAGCATAAGAGATTGTAGGGGTGAGTGACATAATTTACATCAATGATCATTGGATTATTAATTAAAATGGTTTTAGAGCATCAATGATAAATGATAAACAATGAACAACTTGTTATGATGGACGTTGGGGGCATGTTGAGGATTATTGATCACCTTACACTAGGGGGTAGATGGCTCAATTTCTCTTTCATTATTCTTTTGTTAAGTGAAGATTATGCAGCCCCAGAAGTAAACAAAAAAGTAAGCACTAACATAACAGAAGTTTGTGGGCAATCAGAGGATTTAAATGGGAATTAGCCTATAAAATTCTCTTGTACTGTAATATATCCAAAATGCATAGGCATGTTTGTTTATTTCAAGATTTTAGGATGGCTATTTTTACCTTTCACATAAAAATAAATCAATATAGTGCCTATAAAAAATCAAATAAATTTATTCTTATTTGGAAAAGTAAAATAATGGTCTCATATCTAAGTTGTCTAATGGATGCACTCTAATAGTTTAGGGTCAACATGAGTGATGGTTGGTGATCAAAAAATTCATTCATCAAAGTCATATTCTAAATTTATGGTATATTTTTCTTTCATCCATGTCAACAACATTATTTTTCTTATTCTACACCACAAAAGTAGGCATATTCTCCGATTGAAAGGTTTATTTCTATCTACGCTTTACAACTAAAATAATACTCAACTGATCACATTACAAGACAACTCAATATTTAGGTGAAAATAATATTAAATGTAACCATAAAATATTTTGATCAATTATGTATATTAGACAGAAGGTTGATCTAAGACCATGTATTTGGTCCGATATAGTTGAATTATGATTTTTGGTGTTGTAATATTATGTGTATAAAAAATAAGATAGATGTAGACATCTTTGTAGCTGAGGGTGTGAAAAGGTTGATCAATTGAGTTTGAACAAAATCCTTGGTTGAGTAAATGTTCACAAAAGGTGGAGTATTAATATCATGTCACTTGCTTGAGGATGTATATCACTTATTGGAGATAAGGAATAATGTGTGGATATTGAGGGTTAAATAAAGCCTATTGGTTAGGTCATATAAAAGTTTTCTTCAATTTTGCTATATAGGAAGGCATTTGAGGAATTTGGTTATTGTTATGGGTATTTATAATATGCTAAAATGGTGAGAAGCACCCAAATTAGGTGTATGGAAAAAAATACATTAAAGTTCTTGTTATAATTGATTCCTTATTGTTGTCCGAGTCTGTGTTGTGCCTTATGACAACCAATTGTCTCATTTGTATTATACTTGGTTTTATATGTACATTTGTAACCAATAATGTCCAAATTGACAAAGGGAGGTATAAGTTTTCAAGTGCCTTGCTATTGTAGGCCAAGGGAATCCTTGGGCATTGCCTTGCCTCAGTGGGGTTATTTGATTATTTGGATAAAACATTGGGTTCTAAATCAAGTGTATAGAATAAGAGTTTGATAAAGAAGGATGAAGATGATATAGGCTTGAGGAAGCTTGTTTTAAAATGAGTTTAATTTGGAAGCATGGATTTAGTAGGAAGATATTAGGTTTGCTTCAATGGTAGTTTTGGTGTAAGATCCAATTGTTATAATGGAGAGTGTATGCATTGCATTATAATTCTTGAATGAAGTTTGCATCTAATAGCTTTTTGATCTCTTACTAGATTGGTTGGGTCAAGGTATTCATCACAGCTCTCATCTTTTACTTGATAGAGTTGGCTCCAACTTTATATTCAATCTATATGTAATATCAATGTCCACTCTTGCTATCTCATGAGCTGTCTAAGTGAATACGTCATGATGCTTTCTCAAGGTCGTGATCAGCTGGCCCTGATATTCTTGACTAAAACTTAAGTTGATATGGAAGGCTTTTCTCGCATCTTCTTATGAGACTGACATTTATTGTACTCTATGCGACTTCTAAAATGTTGTTTTTTTTCCTTTTCGAGCTGATTTAGGTCTTTTCGTATGTTCGTCAAGGTTCATAGGTAGAAAGTTCTTAACTGTACCGTCTTCTCAGATAGATATGATTTTCCATCTACCAAAAAACTTCAGTGCAACATGATAAGTAGGGGTCACAACTTTGAAGGTGTTTAATATTGACCTACTAAAGATAAATTATATGCATTAGGGGCCTCCATGACAATGAAGTCAATTGATATGCGGATTGTCATTCTTTTTATGTCTAGGTTACATGAAAGGTGATTATCCTTCCTGTATCATTATTCTCCCCGAAGAATCCATAGAGATGGCTGGAGTTAGGCTTAAGTCGATTGATGGCTATGCCCACTTTCTCAAAGAATCTTTTGAAAAAATGTCGACGGAGTTGCTCGTGTCTGTCCAAATGCTTGTGATTTAGTAATTTATATTGTCTTAGTAAGTGGGTAGGTCACCGTTTGTGAAAATGAAGATTAGATGGATTGATGTTGTTAATTTAGACATATCGACTGAGTGGACTTCTCTTATCCTCAATTGCTTTAAGCTAGATCTCTGCAAAGATTTGGGTCAATCTTATCCAAAGATAGTTGGTACAACCTTAATGATGTGTACCACTCCTGCTAAAATGGGCCCGTTATTGTCATCTTTGGCACGTGCCTTCCTGTACTTGTATGGGGGCACAAATTCTTTAAGCTTTCAAGCTCAAATCAACTCTTTAATAAGATTACAGAGGTGTTGACATTCATTTGTTTGGTTGCAGTCTTGAAAATATTCATAATGTATATTTGGATCACGTCGTTGGCTTATAACTTGCATCAGTAGAGGCTTCTTGTTGTAGTCTTTATTCTGGATGGCTTTAACTATTTTGGCTATTGTCATCGTTAGTGGTGTCACTTCTATTGCAGAAAGCTAAGGCGATTCATCCCTCCATTTCGCTCTTCTCCTGACCAACCTTCTATTGGGAGATTCTAGTCATTAAAATCATTTCTCAAAAGCATTTTGAGAATTCTTCTGATAGAAATGACTTCTCAAGCTTCCGTAATTTTTGTGAGATTATCTCCAAACATTTTCCTCTAACTTAAGAGGCTTGGAGTACTTGTCAATGAATTGTACTCCTTAATGAGATATGATTATTAGTCAACTCTAAGAGCTCAACTAGAGTCTTTAGCTTTTAGAAACCAAGCATGTATCTAAATAGTCCCTCACACAGGCCTTGTGTTAGTACTGCATAAGCAATGATAGGTTCTAGATCCCAAACACCCAAAATTTCTTTTTGAAAGTAGATGATAAGTCTCCTCAAGCTTTCTAAAGATCGTTGATGAATCATGATGAGAGATTAGGAGTACTTTTGTAGCTTTTATGTTTTAATGAATTACGCTATGAGCATAAATTTACACTTGAATTTCCTTAAGGAGTGAGAACTCCCGCAGACAAGTTGTTGAATAAGCATAAGATTGATACTTGCAGCGACATGAAGAATAAATGATTCTTCAAGGCATTGTTTACTCAAAGTAAGCATGTCACTTATTCAAAGGAAGCCACGCGGTCAGATGGATTTGACTTTCCTTTGTAAGTTTTCATAGATGAAATCTTGAACTTCCTTTATGCTTCAACATCTGCAATCTCTTTTTAGAATGTGTTCTCCAACCGTCTCTTCCTTTTTCTCCTTGATCTCCTAGCTCCTTCATTTGAGGACTCAAAAACTTTTCCATTTTGAACATGATGCTCGTTTCTTCCTCTTCTACTCGTGGATCTAGAGCTATTCTTGGTTCCGTTTTTAGTGGCTCTTGTATGAACATTATTAAAATGCTTCTCTCCTATGAATTACGGATCCTGACAATCATGCATCAATTCTGGCTCTGCATCACATTTTAGAAACTTCTTTTCGTACCTATTGAATCGTCACCATCACTTACTTTCTTAGCTCATTCATTTATTAAACTCCCTCATATAATCTATCACATCCTTTCTTCTTTTCTTCTGCTTGAGGTTTACTTACTAAGTTTGTGTATGAACTCTACACTCACCGCACCTTTGAGAATGTTGGGTCGCGTATTATCTGAGAGTTCACACAACCCAAAAAAAACCCGTGTAAGTAGGGTGAAAGAAGAGAATGAATGTGCTCTCCAGACCTGAACTATACCCTCTTCCAATAATTCTTCCTCCACAGAGCGAAGAAGGTCATCTAACGAGCAAAAAGAAATCAGATAAATAACAAGATGTCCCATGAGACTCACAGTCCGAGATCTCCGAAAGAGGTCCTGAATGTCGACCCCCTTCTTAGATCTCTCTCCCATCTAATCATACATCTCAATGAAATTAATAAAATTAACCAACACTTAAAAATGAAAAATTAAATCTCACCCTAAAATACAATATTATAACTTCCACCCAACATGAAATATTATACATTAAAAAAAAATTGCAAATAATTTAAGAAATTAGAAAAAAAATAAATATCCGAATAATAATAATTAAAAAAAAAGTCAAAATCATTATGAACGCAACTTTCAGGACCGAATTAAATCCAAACCAACATTGTCAAAATCATTAAAAAAAAAAAAAAAAGCATTTGGAATCAAAACTTAAAAAATCAAAATAAATATTTAAAAAAAATATTCCCCATTCGAACCTACCAAGCAACTGCAAATTAATTGGACCGGCATTAATGTTGTTAGTTGAGCTAACTTGATTCCCATGTCATCATTAACAGTTCCACTCTTGACTAATTTGATATTTTATATTAATCATGTGATAATCACCCCTTAATATGATTTCCAAAGCTAATTAATTAACTAATCTCACCCACCGAGTCTATCTAATTTTTGTTAAGACTTTTCCTCTTTACAAAAACAGTATCTAGAGAGAGAAAATGATGGAAAGTTACCCAAAACTTCCCATTTAGATCTTTTTGGAGGGCTTTAATTAAAAACAAAAAATGTGATTGTCAAATTATGACGAAGAAGGAAAAATAGTCCGGAATACGGACGTAAGCAGCGTGTGGACAACGGACGTGTTTCATCGTAGA
>NEWO01000033.1:1119037-1145580 GCA_003013225.1 Phalaenopsis aphrodite | reverse complement strand
TATGAAACAGTATGGGGTAGAGAGAGAATATGTGCTCGAGTCCATGACTATTTAGGCGGCTGACAATATTAATAAAATAAGTTAAAAAAAAAAACAATAGATGTGATTAAAGTTGGTTTTGAAAGCTCCCTTATTAGTGGAGCTGTTGAAGTAATGGCTAATTACATGAAAAGTATTTTAATTATTTGGTTAAGTTGTTTTGTTGTTTTTAATTTTGTTAAGAAATTAGAGCGAAGAAAAACAAGAATCGACACAAATTCAGAAGAATATAAAACAATACCTCGTTAAAATTTTATGTGTTCTTCTGGATTTGTGCTGATTCTTGTTTTTCTCGCCGTAATTTCTTAACAAGTGGTATCAGAACGAAGTTTTAAGGCAGAAGAGATCGGCGTAAAAATCCAGAAGAACGCATAAAGATTTAACGAGTTTCGACAGTGATGTCTGCGTCATAAGGAGTAGAGCGATTGCTTTCTTTCAACTCAAGAAAAAAGTTACAAGATATATTTTAGGGTTATAATACAACATATATGTATAACCTTACCGTACAATATGTAATTATAAAATTACTCATGTACCGTACCGCGAGTCGTTGCCCCCACACCCCCAACACACGTAACAAAACTCACACGATTGGACAGATTCTTCGGCTCCGTTCCAGCATCTGTCCCTTATATGGTATGTGAGCCATACCTAACAAATATATAATTAAAATGTCCATATATTAAGTATTTTTTTTAAAATTAAGTCACTTTTCGAACCCATATTAAAGTTGGTTCTTGAAGAAAATTATTTTCAATGAATTTTAAAATATGCATTTCACATTTTAAAATTTAATTTAGTGATATTAAAAAATTAGGTTATATAAATATAAAAAAATAAAATTTAGATATTAGATATGTAAATACATAAAAATGGGGTGATATATATGCAAATGCCCCTAAACTTATTGAGCGTGGATTTAAAGAACATTTGAACTATCCATATTTGCAGGCCTATCAACTAGACCCAAATTGACAAATACAGTTAAAAACGAGCCACGTGTATCTTTGCATAAAGATTCGTGCGGATCTATCCATCCATCAATCTTGATAAAGCCCATGATCCGAACAACTCAGCTCAAATGTAACCGTTGGATTCATATCATCGTGCGTCAGCATATGACTCAAAAGTATGATAAGAATCATCATCATCATCATCACCACTCACGAATCTTTCAGCATTGTCCAACCATTTGTCATCTCAAGGGCATAACCGTCCAATAAAGATAATGATTGATGGCGAAATGGATTAGCTCTTCACACACAGTAAATAGTTGGACGATAATGCCCTTGAATATGAATTCTATTCATTTCATGTGTTCATTGAATCTCTCCCTTTCCAAGCTTGTGAGGTTCCAAGTAGTAAAGTAAATCCACTTGCATCATTTTCAACAAAAATACAAAAAAATAAAAAAAAAATATTTATAATATCAAATAAATAATTAAAATAAACAAAAAACAAGCGAGATTCATTGAATCTAAAGAAAAGTGAGAAATAAAAAAGAGGCACGATTAGCTATTTAAGAGCAATAAAAAATTCAAAAATAAATATAGAAATTTAGGAACTAAACCTATGTACTCGATAGGCTTAGGCCCCATTTGGGACAGCTTATTTGGTGCGGTGGCGTTTTAAAAACACACCTGACTTGTTTGTGTAAACTGTGTTTTGACAGCTTATGTGTTTTCAAAATGCTGCAAACAACGTTTTCACACTTAGCAGCTTGCAGTGACAGCTTTCTGACTGCGGTCTAGTTTTTCAAAAAAAAAAAAAAAACAAAAAATAAAATTGTAATGGCTACCACAACTAACTTATCAGCAAATTATTTTTAATCAACTGCCCCAAATTACTGGATATTAAGGGTCTGTTTGGGGCAGCTGCAGCTCATTGAATAATCTGCTGATAAGCTAGGTGCGGTGACTATTACAAATTTTTATTTTCTTGGAAAAGCCAGACCACTGCAAGAAAACTGCCACCGCACCTAGATAGGTGCGATGTGAAAATGCTACTTTCAGCGTTTTCAAAACGCATAAACTGCCAAAATGCAGTTTACCCAAACAGTTCACGTGCGTTTTTAAAACGCCAGCGCACCAAATAAACTGCCCAAACAGACCCTAAATATTTGAGAAATTTACATGCATGCCATGCCATTTTTTATTTACTTACATATTTTACACTTTTTTTTATTTAGATATGTAACACTTTGGTATCATAAATTTACACAATGAAATGGGTATTTCAGTTAAAACAACTAATTGTAATAATTTTAATGGATTATTATATGTAAATAATAAAATTAAGATGTTAGGTAAATATTTTTCATACAAAAGCCATATCCTTTACATGAATAATTGAATGGATGCCTTAGAAGCAGCAGTCAATTTACTAATCTGTTCAAATTTAAGGTATTAAAGCCATCTCAACAACTAACCACATGTTTAAGTCCCTTTAAGAGATGGTATTAATTTTGGATTTGGGATTTTAAATAGAAATTAAGCTAATTAGAGAGTGCAGGTATTGTTGACAATTTAATGTAATGGCTGGCTTAATTTTCAATTTTCATGCTTAAAATATAATTTATATAATTATTGTTGTCAATGCCATAGAAGTCTTCAATCTGTTAGCTCTCCTAATTTTTTTTTCTTTCGTCTCCATTAATGCGAAGCATAAAGCTTTAATTATAGAGTTCTGAGAGGGCCATATTGATAGATTTGGCCAAAATCACTGAACAGAAGCATTGTGTTGATTCATTCGATCATAAGACATTCTTCTGACATTTATGTTCCCCATTGATCTCAAAATTGAACATTTTTAGACTAAATTGATGACAATTTAGTATATTATGCAACTTCTACTAAAATGTAAGTTAATATTGATTTTATGATTGTAATGTTATATGATAATTTATGCTAATGTCATGACTACATTGTTTAAGATGGTTAAGATACCATGATGTAATTTGGCTTTTAACATGTAAAATTTTACAAGTTAGAGTTCAAAAATTAAAATTTTCAAAGTGCCATTTCTTTATAGTTATGATGATGAAGGTTTTAGAATGGCTAGAGAGATGTTTCATTTTAATATTGTATAGTTGGTAAATGTAAGTTGCCAAAACAAGAAGAGTCATCCAAGAAAATTCCATCATCATTCATTAAAGGCAAGGTGGTTATTTCATGCGGCTAAAAGTAGTCTGACTCCATACAAATCTTAAGGAAGCACGCTCCACAAAAGATGGTGCCACATCACTCCACATGGAGGCCAACTACCTCCATTCTAATTGGATTTGTGTTAATGTGTAAAAAGAGCAAAAATCTAAAATAAAAAGAGCTTTAGTGGCGAAGAAAAGAGTATAATTTTAAATTTATGGCTTTCCACTTGGTAGTGGAGGTTTACAGTAAGACTTTGGTGACCACCAAAGCCATGGAAAATTTGGTGGCTAACGATTGAGTGTTGCTTTATTCCATCTCTCTCTCTCTCTCTCTCTCTCTCTCTCTCTCTCTCTCTCTCTTTCTCTAATTCATTTATCTCATCTCATTTTCCATACACACACATCTGACAAAAAGAAAGTTGTGCTTAATTTTGGTTATCCTTTCAAATTCCAGGATACAACTTTAAGGTTTGTATGGACATATCTTTATAATTTCACTACAATATTCTTCTTTATAGCAGTCACCACTATGCTACTTCAACTTAAGATGCTTTATGCCTAGCCGCTCTTCTTTTTTTAAGTATGTAAAGAAGCTATACTATCTTAGTGTTCTCAGCTACGTAAGGTGTTCCAACACCCCATCACCCTCAAAATACATCTTTCTAACCATTGGATAATCCATATAACCATATAACTCATCAGACATAGTTTGGTTCTCTTTCCAAATCTAATAATATAACCCTAAAATTTATATCCATATGTCTATAATTTCATCTCCATTACGTTCTTCTTTATTCCACTATCTACACTTCTATTCCAATTCAGAAGACTTCAAGCCGAGCCCTCTTCATTTGTTAAGAAATCACTAACCAACACTCGCACAAGGTCTTATTTTCACCCTTAAATAATGTTAAGATATCACAACAATGTCCAAATTAAGTCTATATTTATATGAGAAATAAAAATATCATTTTATCAATTAAAATGCTTTTCAAATCAACTAGAAAAAATATTTTATAATTAACCAAGTGCTTTTTTTTTTCAAATGACCTTATTTTACTCTTTATAAATGCAAAATTTTGGCCACGTGCCACATACATTTTTCACACGTGTGACCTACCCCTCTTTGATGTGATCATTTTTTATTTAAGAAAAAAAATCAACGGCTGAGCTTTAGTGGAGACATGACTTGGAAACACAAGAAAGTCTATGTGTAGATTCCACAGCTAAAAATGAAACAGGGCCACAATTGTTTGGTGAAATGACTTTTGCTGAAGCGGTAGGTGCTGCTTAATTTAATAAATAAAAATAAATAAAAGGGTATTTTAGATAAATATCGCATAATTCTCATATATTTACATATTTAACACCTAAATTTTTAATTTTAATATTTATAGCACTCAATTTTTTCATACCACATCAAATATACCGCTGAGCATAGATAAGTGGTATAAATGTAAGAAATTAAAATATTCATAAAATATTTGAATTTAAATTACTACAACATTAAAATTGTGCTTTAAGCACTCAAAATTTGATCTTTTTTTTAGTATTTGGACATAATTTGATCTTGGGTCAATAAGATCAAATGTAAGTACTCTTCTTGACCTTTTTTTTCTTTTTTATCAATGTCTCGATGAAATGTAGTCAGTGATGCACGAACATTTCTGACTAAGGAGCTGTACAGTGTCGGACACTGATTTGTGCTCGACATACCCTGAGAATGACGTGTCTGATTTAAATGATGTTAAAATAATAATTAAAAAAAAACATGCATACCTTAAATTAGTTCATTAAAATTTTTAAAATATTCTTTAAATATCTATGGTTAATTTTTTATAAGTAAAATTAAGAATAATAATAATTTATTTTTAATTTAAAAATTAAACATATTTGTTCGTCTTATTTGTTTTTCCAACAAAAGCTCGAGCAGTTCACCAATCGCTAGTCTGAGCTTGTATGTCTGGTCATCTAAATTTTTGAAAGATAATGCTATGAAATTTTTTATTTCTTTTTTTTGTATTATTCTTGATATTTATTTAATAATAATAATTATTATTATAATAATTATAATAGTTTTCATGATAATGACGTACCTGTGTTGTGCTGTGTTCGTGTATCTATATCCGTGCAACATAATCATATAATAAGTTACAAATAATATGATTGAAGATATTATATCAACAGTTAATGAACAGATAAAACAAGACGTTTTCTCAGTTCAGTCATGCACAATTAGGGCTGTCAAAACGGCTCATTGTTCGCGAACAGCTCATATTCGACTCGTTCATTAAGTTAACCGATCGAACACGAATAAAGATTTGTTCATTTGTGTTCGGCTCGTTTTGGCTCAAAATATTATTAATCAATTATATATATATATATATATATATATATATATATATATATATATATATATATATATATATATATATATATATATNATATATATATATATATATATATATATATATATATATATATATATATATATATATATATATTTGATGAGTAGTATTTTTAAAAAACTTAATTGACTACAAGGTAATAAAGATTTATAATCGATTATAGGTATTCATTAAGAAAATAGAATAAAAATTTTTAAATAGATTCAAATGATGTTTTAATATAAACAATAATTTTTAAATCTTACCAAATCCTTAACATCTTATGGCTACCTAAATAGGTTTGTTAAAACGACTCTTTGTCCGTGAGCGGCTCGTGTTCGGCTTGCTAAGCAAACGAGCCGAACACAAACACATTTTTTTGAGCTCGAAATACACACGTGTTCGGCTCGTTTACACTACATACCATTACTCAATTCTTATGTATTTACATATTTAACACCTAGATTTCAATTTCTAAATGCACCCTCTCAAAATAATAATAATAATAATAAAACTTCATTTATTATTAAAGTAGATATCATTTAACTATGTGGATATTTACATACATACCACCTAATTTCTATACATTAATATATCAACCATTTAAACTTCAATTTATAATTACAAACCACCCAACATATGCCGAAAACATAGGAATCTGTAAGTAAAAATTGAAGTTTGAGTGGTTCATATGTTAATACAGAGGAATTGGGTGGTGAGTATGTAAATGCTCCTTTGACTATAATACTTAAAGAGAGTTGATTATCCCTAAAATAGTTACATCAGAATGCTTGTACATAGAAATTTAAAAATAAGAAAATAGTTGTTTGTAGATATATTTTTTCTTAATAGAAAATTTATTTACCTTCTCATTGAATTTGTATTATCCATACATATTTTATTGAAAAAATATACAGTTATTTCCTTAGTTGCTCGAAACTTCTATGAAAGTCTACTACACATAGAGCTGTCAAAATGGCTCATTGTTTGCGAATAGTTCGTGTTCGCCTCGTTAAGAGGTCTATGTTGGATTAGTTCTTTAAGTTAATGGGTTGAATAAGAACAAATATTTGTTCGTTTGTGTTAATTGATAAGTAGTATTTCTAAAAGAATTGACTACAAGATTACAAAGATTTATGCTCAATTAAAATTTTGATTAAAAAAATAGAGTAAAAATACATTAAATTATGTTTAAGTGATATTTTAATATAAATAATAAATTTAAATCTCGCTTTAACCCTTAACATCCTTATGATTGCGTGACTAGGGATGTCAAAACGGCTCTTTGATCACGAATAAGCTTGTGTTTAGCTCGCTAAACAAACGAGCCGAACATAAATACTAATATTGTTTAACAAGCCGAAAATGAGCCGAGCTTAGGCCCACTCATCTCAATTTCAATGCATCCTGCATTTCGCCCTTTATTTAAAAGTCCATTTTTTAGTTTATATATTAAATAATCATAAAATTTAGACTGTTTGCCTTTGAACCTGAATATGAATCAAAATTTAGGCTGAACCCGAGCTGTAGAATTCACACTTAGTCGAGCTATTTCAAGCTTGCTCGGCATTAGCTTAAATTATAAATAAAAGTCAGTTTTCATGATGACTACATATCCATACAGACCCTCCATCTATGAAAAATTATTCTATGCAGATCGGACACCGCACGCAGCTTGCGTGCGGTGTACGATCCGAACCGTAAATCACCTGATCTACGATCCTGATGTATTTCGATGGGTCCCACCTAAATTTTTTTTTTTTTTTTTTAAAATGGAAATAATCATGACCGTGGATCACCGTGATCTACAGTTAGGATCATATACCGTATGCAGAGATGCATGCGGTGTCCGTATGCAATAATCTCTCCTCCATCTATAACAAAATTTCAGACCGCACCACAAACTTTATTTTGTCTTTTCAATTCTCGGTTATTTTCTTTATTTTTAATTACATTTGCATAAATAATAAGTCCACTAATATATCAATGGCCAGTACTGTCATCGTCAAAAAAGCTCATTGTTCATCATGTTCAACTTGTTAAATAGCTCATACTTGAGTCATTCGTTAAACAAGCAAGCCGAATATGAACAAAGTTTTTAAACTCGAATTATAAACTAACAAAACACCTTATTTATGTTCAAAATAAAGAACATATATACAATAATATATTATACATCATAGCTTGTGTTATCACGTGATTCTATATTTTTTATTGCATAATAACGATACGGATTTGACTTCAATACCCTACATCATTTTTAAAAAAATTAAATTAAATGAATCAATTTAAGCACATAAGAATAAGATAGAACAACAACATATAAATCTAGTTGAACACAAACACACTTCTCGAGCAATTTTAAGTTCAGCCCATTTACAACACAATCCAAACAGTACAACTCATACGAGACAAACCCAAAAACATCACAATTTACATGATGTTTTCCATCCACATATACAAAAATTAGCCAGTAGAGGAAATTGAATCATACAAGAGTTCGTTTGTTTGAAACTAGAAAGCATCTCTTTATTCCAAAAATAAAAAATGCTCCACATATTTGCATCATTTTATAAATGCAATTAAAAAATCAATAGTTTATTTTCAAATGTACCATCCAAAGGGGCCTTAACATTAAAATAGACTTAGAAAATGTGCTATTTTCAAATAAGCAAAGTTACAATATTAAACGCTATGTAGAAAGCAGCCAAACACATGTTCAACGAAACAAAAAGCTGATGGAAAGAACACAAGTTCTGAAGAATACAAACAGAGTATCATTTTAATAAGAACAAGCCAATGTTAATGAGAGAAATAAAAGAAAACAACACAAAAAGAGGACATTTAAGTAAAATTTAAGGTCGGATATGTAAAAATATTTGACAATTTGAGGCAGATATTTTGAACGAAAATGGGAATATTCAAATTTAATAAGATATATTTATTAGGCTAAAGTTCAATTCACACATCTTCCAATTAATCATTTTATTATTATTATTATTATTACAATATGAAACAACTCAATATCCAGAAAGAAAAAAAAAAAAAAGTATGTACAAGTTGGTGTAATATTATCACAGCCTACATAAACATTACATTCTAAACTTATTTATAAATGATTAATGTTAAAAAACAAAAGAAGGAAATCTACAATGAATGATACTACTATGCTTTCCCTTTTCTTTTACCATCTACAGCCTGCAAATAAATGAATAAATAAAATTAGGTTTATCGATCAACTCGAAGTTTTATTTAGGAAAAGAGATGGTTCTGAACGTCCGAGAGATGGATTTGAACAGAGGCAAACTCATAATTCACCAACAAAGAGTTTTAATTAATCCGATACAATGTGATGCTATATAGAGTATAAAAAAGAACACACAAGTTACGAGCTACGACCACGTTTTCGTTTGAATTTTTCGAACCAAAGTTCTATGACACAATGATGCAATGATACGAATCTAAAACACGAGATTTATGTAATTATAGGCCATAACATTTTAAAGTTTAAATTTTCAGCTAATAGGGTGACATGTACTTTAAAGGTTTGAATATATAAAGTAATGACATTGATGATAAAGATGATGATGATGATGATGATGATGATGAGATATATATATATATATATATATATATATATATATATATATATATATATATATATATATATCTGTGTGTGTATTCTGATATGAGGTGAAATATGAAAACATGGGAGTCTATTACCATGAAGATTCGGGACGACAGAATCATGAGATCTTGATCCAGTTTCATCTTCATTCCCCCATCATCATTTTTAAGCTTCAAGCACTGAATTATACAAACTAAAATCCTATGTATGCTATTATATGTTGAATATTCAATTATTAATGACTAGCATTAATCAAAAGTGCTCTCTCGTTATTGAGAAGGGCAATTAACCATAAGGGCTTGTGTCTATGGAAACCTCGAACACCAGATCAAAAAAACCTCACAAACTGAGAGCAAAATCTCCGAACATTCTCTATTTACAATCCAATTTTACTTCTGAAAATTTGACCCTCCAAAATTTTCTCTAAAAAAAAAATGAAAATAAATGCAGAGTTCATGGGGAGCGATCGGAATTTTTGGAACCCACACTTTCCTTTTATAATAATACCCTATAACACGTACAAATAAGGGGATCTACTTAATGTTTAACATGAACAGCTTCTGCATCGTTTTTAATGCTTGTCATTTTTCTAGTCCAGGAAGTAAAAAAACTGTCCTTTTCTCCAAGCAGAAGACATTATTGATATATCATTTTTTAGCACAAGCATACTAAAATTAATACAATATTCACTACTATTTCAACCAAAAAATAGAGAGCATTTCAGTTACTTCATGTACCTTCGATTGGAAGTATCTCATGGTCAAGACAATAATATCCCGCAATCTACAAAATAACAAAGTTTGAATTAGGATTATGCAAAGGGGCAACAATGATACATAATGTAAGAACGCCCATTAGCTTCCTCAGTCAGTGTAAAGAAAACGACGATGTAAAGAATTATAGACCAAAAAGCAAAAACGCGCTAAACGGTCGTTTGAGCATGTTGTAAAAACAATTCTTTTTTTGAAATTAAATTCGATAAATTTGGTCGTTGGCAAAATATATTCATTGTACAAACTTTATGTCATTGCATTTTCAATTTTCATTTTCTATCCAGATCACATTGTGCCATCTTACGCTGAGAATTTCATCTTACGCTGCCAACATATCAGTAAAAAATGCAAAACAGAATCAAAATCTATCTTTGTAACCATCCACACGTTGGTTATATATAAGCATTTTCTCCAGTAATAACATAAATGTTCCACAAACATCTCTTTATTTTATCTGTGCATTTATCATCATTCTTAGTTTTTGTGATTTATTTTAATTTGAGTGTTTTAGTAGACTAATTTAAACTTTTTGATTTAAAAGAATAACCCTTCCGGTTGAAATATTGGATCAATACGATCATCATTAAGGTATTGAACATTTTAAAGCTTTTATATTTAAAAGGGAAACATATAGTTTTGTTAGTTAAAGCTTTTCAAAGTATATGTCCTAGCGACTCCCATCTTTATAAGTAGAAAGACCGAACTAGATGATTTGGACTTCTAAAATTTCATCTTTAGGATTTGAACATTTATCTCAAAGTTACTAGACTCGTCAACTCCAGTCCATGTGAGGAAGAAGATCAAATTAAAGGGGTGAGACTTACAACTCTATTCTATAAACAAGGCAGTTTGATTAGCCCGTTTAGCATTCTCGAACATAGTATTTGAGCATTCAATAAATTGGTTGGAGCAAATGCAGACGTTAATATTTCATATATTTGATATGTTAAATAATTTTATAAGCTTTAAAAACTTGCATAAGTTTTTGGCCAAGAAGTTAATATGGACTTTACGTCAGAAGGAACATGCAAGATTTTGAAAATGTGCATAACTGACTTGCTTATGTAGACATCTTAAAGCATATATAGCTAGGGTTGTAAACGAGCCGAGCATGAACGAGCTCAGGCTTGGCTCGTGTTCGGCTCGTTCGAAACTGCTTGTGTTCGAAATCGACTCGTGTTCGAAATCAGCTCGTGAACAGTGTGTTTATGTTCTACTCAAAATTGGCTCGTTAAAATTAAATTGAAAAAAAAAAGATGTAAAGTGTTAGATTCGAATCTGGACCAAATGTATGCAAAAGAAGACACTAACCACATTAACACACAAGGTGTTACGATTTAAACTTAGATATAAATATATATAATATATTATTATATAAATAATATATGTAATATATTATTATAAAATAATTTTTTTTAATTTTTAGCTAAAACGAGTCGAACACGAGCGAACAAAGTGTTGTTCGTGTTCAGCTCATTTATAATTTGAGCTTTAAAACTTGTTTGTGTTCGACTCGTTTACTTAACGAACGAGCCGAACACGAGCTGTTTGCGAACGAGTTTTTTTAACAACCCTATATATAGCTCAAGAGTGTCTCAAGTGTTACTCATCTAAGTTTTAAGAGTGAGCTCACATTTCAAAAGATCTCATTTGACATAGGAAATAACCATGAACTTTATATAGATTTTGAAATCATCATAGCTTAAAATATTTGAAGAGTATTGTGATTTTAGGCTTTTAAAAGAACCACCTTTTGTTCATTAGCAGGTGTATTGCAAATCCGGTGACGGTTAATTTTAAATTTTAAGCTCCATATTTGAATTATTTTTCACCTCCTAAGAACCTAAATTCAAAAAATTTCAATTTTGAATTGATTTTCAAGCTCTAGAAGCTTAGGTTTGAGAAGTTTAATTTTTAAAATATTTTCAGATTTACGGGCTTAAGTTTTAAAATCTAAATCTTAATATTTTAAGCCTTGAAAGTTTATATTTTAATAGCCCATAATTTTAAATTTTTTAAAACCCTAAAAGTCTAAAAATTCAAAAGCCCGGGTCCCCGATATTTTAAACCCTAAGAGCCTAAGATTTTGAAAGCTCGAGCTTACAAGTCATTTTAAAATTTAAATTAGTGATATTTTATTTTATTTTAAAAATCCAAAATTCCAAATGCTTTAAAGTGATTATAAGTTCAAATCATCCAAAATTTCGGCAACCACCTAACGTCAACTGTTGTTTGGGCCCACAGGAAAATGCTAGCTTCCCGACTGTCTTAAGAGACAAGGTAGTCAGTATCATGACATATTGCGAACGAAGAGCAAAAATACGTAACAAACCTTCAATGTACTCGCACAAAAAGGTTAGATCGCGCCCCGATATTTCCTGAATTATACTTCGCTTTCCCCGAATAGTACTTAATTCCCACAAACAGGCACTTGCTTTTCTCACGAACAAGCACTTTAAAATCCCAGTTTAAAAATTTTTTTCCAAACAAGTCTGTGTTTTTCCCCGAATGGTACTTAATTTCCTCAAGAATGGGTACTCGCGCTTTCTCAAGTAGATATTTTGAAAATTTTCTCACATTGCCCCGAAATTATACCTTTCGAGCCCGACGACAATGACGACGATGACAATAATAAAATAAAGATAGCATAGTAAAATATGTGGTTTATTGTATAAAAAATGATCTTACTTTAATAGAATTAAATGAAAATATGACATTAAATAGGATGCAATGGAGAAAAATGATTCATGTAACCGATCCCACTTAGTGGGAGAAAGGTTTTGTTGTTGTTGTTGTATATGAACGTATGATCCTAAAAGAAGTGCTGACTTTGCAATAAGAGGAATTGAGATAAAATTCAATTATGTATGTAATTTATGTTGATTGAAATACTTAATTTTAGGATAATATTAATTTTAAGAAATATTTTAAGGGATTGGAATCAAACGATTGACAGAGGAAATACTAATTAAAGAATTTTATAGAAGAGAAAAATTAAAGATTAAGAGGCTACAAGAATCATAAAAGGAAGCTTAAATCTATGAAGTAATCACATTTAATGAATAAAATAGTTTCATAATGTGTTGTTGCTCTATTAATAATAATACATTGTTATTAATACAAATAATTATAAATTACATATAAATTCATTTGTCTTATGAGTAAATTTGAGTTTGATTTTAAGGATTGAGTTTTGAGAAGACAAGCATAAGGTTTAACGACATGTATTTATCATTTGAGGTGAGTACTTATGTTCTTATGTTATATTAATAATTTTACTCTTTTTTTTAAACCAAATGCATTAATTTTTACTGTTCTTAACAAAATATATCGCTGCATACTCATAATTTATGATTATAACAAATTTTTATTCATATTGTAAGAATGACATGTGTATTCAACATCATTTAATTCCCATAGATATTGAATGTTATACAAGTTTATTGACCACTATACAAATGAAAAGAAATGATCATTATTAGATAGTGATTGTTATTGTATGCTAGTATGCACATGATTGACTCTAATTGAGTTCACCGCTCTATGGTACTAACAGGAGAATGCTAAGTTGTTCGTGCATATAAATGAAAAAGTTTATTGATGTTAAAGTACCATATACAATTTTAAATGATGCTCCATTGACAATTGTATATAAAATAATATATGTATATATATTAATAATAATAATAATAATAAAAGACAAATTCATTGATGTAAAAGGGAAGATACAAATGTTTTAGTAACTAAGGACAAAAAGCTCACTCACAGGGAATACAACACACTCTAAAAAAGACTTTAAAATACTCGTCTACCCCAAAAAGAGAAAAGAAAAACTCCTATTCATGGTGGGTGGATTTGCCACTTCCCCTCCCCCTGGTTCTAGGGAGTGAGTCTAACACCAGACTGAGATGTGGGCTTTCACCCGAAATTATCAAACAGCTGTCCTAAAAATTTCTGAGTTCTAGCATTTCTTTTTTCTTCTTCCAAGATTTGTAAACTTGTCGTTCATCTGCAAGTGTTTGTCCCATCTGATGAGTCTGGGGGGGTGTTGATCCGTAACTTGCTGATCAGTCTCAGCCTGTAGCACACCTTGATCATGGCGCTCCTCCAGGGCTTGATTACCCTCTTCTTTCTGAGGAAGAGCTATCTCAACAGCAGTTGGAAGTAGCTGGGGAACTCGTTGGAGAGGAATAACCTGATGAGAAAAATTATCATTAAACATTTATGGAAGATCTTAAGTTTCTGCTATGTTTTCCTCAACTTAGGTGATGTTGTTAGGTACTGCAGAATCCAAATGCACAGGGAGGTTGGATCTCAAATGTGGATTAAGCCTAAAACATTAGGCACGTGTGTGCCCAATCAGTTTACATTGAGTACAGTAATAGGGTCTTTGCTTTGCAACAATTGACTGTCAATACCCATTGTGGGCAGTAACAAACCATATTTCTTCCACATCAGGGGGGGTGATATCCCTTTCAACAAGAATCCTTGCGACCGAAGGCCTAAATAGGTTGAAGGTGGGTATGTCCAATTTCATAGGCCTCCCTATAGCAGCTCCAATAGAATAGAGGACTTAATGATTAAAGTAGTGTAACTTTAGAACAGGTACTTTAAACCAGATTGAAACTATAGGGGGTTCTTGGGTATGATCGAATTCAGAAAACCACTTAGAGCAATTTCATATATTTCCCATCAATTGTCATAAACTTCCTGGAAAAAAATTTGGCATAGTCCTCTACTTAGATAATTGTATCATCACATATCTCCCAAAAAAAAACCAACCTTCCAGTGTCCCAATAGCTTGAGATCTTCAAAAGACCTTCGAACGATTTCCATTTTAGGATGTCTCAATTAGAATTTCCCAATGAGGGTAAATTTTCACTTATCAACCAGGTTGGAGACTTCAACATCATAGAAAATTAGAGCTAGTTTGTTGCTCTTCCTACTCGTCTTCTTGATGAGTCAAAGGATTCATGATAAACCTGAGGGAAAACTTGATCCACTGACCCCACAGAGCCAACCATATCAACATAAAAAGTCTTCCCAAGGTTTAAGACAGAAGCAATCGGTGGTTGAGAAGGAATAGAAGCCATGGAGTTGAAATTCGAACAACGGGAAGCTACTATGTGTGAGTCGTGATAGCAACCAGAGCTCTCGTGCGTGCAAACCGAGAGCAGAGGAGGAGGAGGAGGCGAATGCTCACTCCTAAGCAATCGAGCAGGAGAGAAACAATGTGACGAGGAAGAAGCAACGCGCGAAGGAGGAAGAGACGTCGGGTCGAGTTTGTATGGGAGGGAGTCGAAATCGATCCCTCTTGCAATTGATGAAACTGATGAAGCCGACAAAGGTGAAGTGAAGAGACGACGAGTCGAGTTCGTGCAGGAAGTCGAAACCGAGCCCTTGTGAAACAGACGAAGCCGTCGAAGATGAAGAGACGAAATAACGAAACTAACGAAGCCGCATAAAGCAAGCAAACGAAGGCGCTGAAGAGAGAAGATGAATCAATGAAGAAGACGAAGGAAATTGCCATCAGGCGAAACCCTAGTAGAAGCTCCCATGAAAGACACACACACACACACACACACACACACACATATATATATATCAATATATATATACATAATAAATATTTTGAAATATCTTGCTCGAACATATTTATTATTATAACTTTCCAAATGTTGTTATACTAATTCATTAAAGATATAATTATTATGCATATTGTTTTTTTTTTTTTGACATTGTGTAGCTGTAATTTTGAGTGAGTATTTACTAGCAATAGTTAGTTCATTGCTATATTAAACCAACATTGTAGTTTTAGTCATTTGATTACCAATCTCTCCTAGCCGGTTAGGATGGTTCTTATTTATAAAAAGATCTAGCAAAATAATATGGAATTAATTAGAAAATACCTCACAATTAAACATTAAATAACTGTTAATATGCATCTAATTGTGGGCATTAAATCATTGGTAATATGCATATAACAGTGGACCACATGGGCTAACCCATAGTTCAAGAAAAAGCCAGTCCACTGCTGCATTTAAGAGGAATAAATTATTCTCCCTTAATTATCTATTATTGGGTGTTTTTTTCTTTCCTTCATATCACGATGATTTGAATTTCCCTCCAATTTTAAGAGGACTAGTCTGAGCTGTATATAATTGTCATTAGAAAATTTGAGAGTTTCTCTTCTAAGAAAGTTTCCCCTAAATTCCACAATGACATATATTTTATTAATCTACAAAATAACAAAAATAGCATACTGAAACCTATGAAACTTAGGTATCACAATCTTCAAGCATTGTTAGCATGGAAATATCAATTTTCAATTTACAAATTCCATGTTAGTACTAAAAGTATCCTCTACTTTTATAAGTTTAATAATCATAACTTTGCAAGAAAAAAAAAGATGAAAATTTCTTACAACTTTTGCAACAGAATATTTCAAATATCGCAGAAGATTTCTATGACATCTATCATCTAGGATTTTAAAAAGGAGTAATTTAAAAAGAAAATGACAAAAAACCTGCAGAAAACATGCCAGAGAAAAAAGTAACGGCAAGTATTTTGTCGAGGTGGATAGAAAATACATCACCGTATATCATTCTCCATGCTATAAGGTTGAGAAGTTCCACTTGTACTGAATGGCAAGGTAGTTCCATCCGAACAAATTAGCACAAATTGTGTAGATTGTCCATTTGGTACTTTAATCTGTTAAATACACAACATAAAATGAGCACAATACCAACTCGACAAGTTCTGTCAATAAAAAATAAAAGGAAGACTTACATTCATACCAATTAATTTCTATGTATTTACATGTTTAAGGCCTAAACATGAATTTTTACATATATGCTATCTTACCTGTGCATGAAAGTGTATTTCACTTTTTAAAAATTAAATAAGTGGCATATTCTATGTGGTAAGAAAGATTTGAGTGGTATAAATGTAAAAAGTAAAGTTTAGATATTAGGTATGTAAACACATAGGAATTGGATGGTATGTATACAAGCGCCCCAAATTAAAATCACAAGCTTAAGGAAGCATACATATAACTCCGGTGAATACTTCTCTTCGATCACCACAAGGTCTGTCCGGCTAACTTTAATCTGATAACCAGATCGTTTCAAAAACATAGTAGTTTGTTCCCAAGCCTCTGAAGAATCTATCTGCTGCAAATCCATGTACAGATGTGATATAAGAATTTCACTAACACAAATATTCATGAAAAAAGATTTGAGTGCCATAATCTTTTCCATCGTTCCAGGTAACTAGATCTTCTGAGTAAAATGAAAAACCCAAATAAATAAATAACAATTCACCTGAACTTCTTTATTGGATCTACGTAAGTATGAACATATGGAACGATCTGACACTTGCAATATGTAAATGAGACTTTGAATGGATAAAGAACAGTGTAGTGTTCTATATAAACACCACCACACCATTGTCTCAACGGTAATGTGCCCTTCAAAGGCGCATCACAAGAGGTTTAAATAGCATGCCTTATATGCACAAATGGCACGTGGTGCACATCATTTTAGTTTAAATAATTTTAACTTATGAAGAAATAATAAAATCATTTATTATTATTTTTTTTTGTTTTTTTTTTTGTTTTTTATTAGATAAGTTAGGATCCACAAGCCTCTTTTCCCATTCGGCTTGGCTTCCTCTTTTGAAATTTGACTCTAGGGCATTGCATTATTTTACGCATCACAAAGCATCATTAAGTTCAAGCCAATAGGACATAACTTCAATTGTTTCTCATTTCCCATCACAAGCTATTTCTGATGACAAACAAGAGAAGACTCTTGGCATTTCTAGAAAAGCACATGTCCGAATAGATTTAAATGTACAGGGAAGAAACCTTCAAGGTAGAAGAACAAAATGATTGAAGAGAACCTTCATTGACTATTTCAAAAAAAGGAGAATTGTCCAAGAATAAATTGATAAATGCACATGTCTAGAAGAGTGTTCTGTGGTATATATGCTTTAATTAATATAACATCTACTAAAGATCCTTTGATCAACTATAACTACACTGTCGAGACACTGATGAAGCTAATAAATTGTTAGCTTCATGGAAAACACTGACGCACCCAGGATAATAATGAATGTAAAAGAAAAGGTTTCTATTGACCCTACATGGTGAAAAATTCATTAACTATGCCAAAATGTGTTGCTAGTGTCAAATCCATGGCGACACCATTTATTAACATCTAAATTCATTACACCCAATAATAGCATCCTGACCCTTTGAATGACGAGGTAATGATGAAATTGAACATAATAATTCATCACATCCAAAAGACACCTCTTCAATTCGATGCAACTAACCACCTTATCAAGTGGGCAAAGCTACTCTATTCAAAGAAGTCACTGCTAAAAAAAGTGAGCGATTTATTCACCCATAATATTATCTACTTATTCAGTGTCATGCCACATTATATCAAAGAATGACCCAACAATCAAAGCAAAAATATATCTATTTGTTTATTGACCAAATTAATTAACAACATTCATCAATATCAAACCAAGAATAGATGATTTGAAAGAACCTTTCAACAAAATATTCGACAAGCCACTCAAGAAGTTTTTCACCAAAAAGAAGAATGAATAACACTAAAATGATAGAGCATTATTGAAACGTCAAACCATTTAAAATCCCATTTTAAGAGTTGGTTTTTAGAGTTAAAATAGTTGTCACTTGAGGTTGAGTTGAAATTACTTCGAGTAATTCTCCAATACAATCTCATCCAAGATCAAAATGTTCATCTACAAAGAGAAGGTTGACACACTTCACAAAATTAGACTCCAAGCTCAACAAATCTTTCAAGTCCAAGTTTCATAGGTCTAATGACAAAAACTGTGGGAGAGAGCCCCATTTCGTCAATCTGATGAAAAAATCTATCATCCCAAACCTATCTGACTTGACAAGTTTAGGTGACCAAAAACATTACCTTAATAGCTCCATAGACTAAGGGTGCATTTGGGAGGGGCATTTTAGCTACTTTGCAAAAGCAGAATCTGTGCATTTGAGAGCCCACTTGTTACCGGCTTTTCATAAATCCTATTCCCAAAACCTTAGTTTCAAAAAAGGTTTCACGAAACGATCTGCGGTGTGGTTGGGATAAGATGTCTCCGCCCTTCATCTATTTTGCATACCAGTGGCTTTGGCTTCTCCCTTGTCTTTGCCATGGGCTTCCGGAGTTTGGGCATACCAATGAGCGTTTTTGGCTTTGACTTGTCCCTCGTCATCCTGTCTTTGCTGTGAATCATATGTATGTATCTCGAACACCCTTCCTTGGTTTAGGATCACACGAATATGTTTTTTTGGTGTATGGTTTTCTTTTTTTCTTCCCTATTGCCGGATTTCTAGATTACTATTTTCTCTGTATTTGAAGTTTGATTGTTGGTTTAGGGTGTGCATGCCACGCTATTTGGGTTTGCACTCCGTGCGATAATTACATATTTGTGGATGGTTATTTCATTTTCAATTTTTGTTTAGGTTTTGCATCCCATGCAACTGTTGTTGGCGTTGCTCTGGTTGGTGTTCCATTGGTTGTGGTTGGTGTTGCTCTGGTTAAGTTCTTGTTGACTATGGTTGGGCTTGTTCTTGTTGCATTTGTGTTGAATCTGGTTGGGGTTTGCTCTGATTGTGGTTCGATTGACCGTGGTTGGGGTTCGATTAGTTGTGGTTGGGGTTGCTTTGGTTGCGATTTGGTTGACTCTGGTTGGGCTTGCTCTGGATGGGTTTGATTGGTTGTGGTTGGGTTTGCTTTGATTTATAGTTTTTGTTGATTGTGGTTGGTGTTGTTCCGGTTGTGGTTTTATTGGTTGCATTTGGGATTGCTCTGGTTGTGGTTTGGTTGGATGTGATTGGATTTGCTCTGGTTGAGGTTTTGTTGGCTATGGTTGGGTTTACTCTGGCTTAGGGATTGGTTGACTTTAGTTGGGTTTGTTATGGTTTAGGGATTTTGTTTGTTGTGGGGTTTGTTGGTTGTGGTTGTGGTTTGGCTGGCTAGCTGTGATTGGAGTTACTCTAGTTGGGGTTTTGTTGGCTATGGTTAGGTTTGCTCTGGTTTAGAGATTGGTTGATTGTGATTTGGTTTACTCTGGTTTAGCAATTAGATGGCTTTGGTTGGGTTTGCTCTGGTTTAGGGATTTTGTTAGTTGTGGCTGGGATGCTTTGATTGGGTTTGCTCTTGTGACTGGGTTCGAACAAGTTTAGAGATTTTGTTGGCTAAGATTGGGGTTGCTCTAGTTGGTGGTTTGTTAGTTGTAGTTGGGGTTGCTTTTCTTGGGATCTGGTTGGTAGTGGTTGGAGTTTCTTTAGTTGCGTTTTTTCTTGCTGTGAATGGGTTTTTTTTGGTTGGTTGTGGTTGGGTTTGCTCTAGTTGGGGTTTGGTTGGTTGTGTTTGGATTTTCTCTAGTTTAGGGTTTTTGTTGGCTTTCCTTTGTTGGTTGTGATGTTTTGCATACATAAAAGTCAACTCTTATGTATTCATTTATGTAATGTGTATTTCAAAGGCATTTTATTTCGTAACATTATGCAGAAAAATTATAGAAATAAAAATAAAGAGCTCAACCGATCAACAATTGTGATTCATATAATCGCCCCCACTTATTTGCAATCATAAATAACCACAAATACTACATAGACTTAAAGCCTAAATGACATAGTTGACTACTAATACAATTTGGTCTTAAAGCACACATATCATAATTAACCACAGATGCTAGCTAGTCTTAAATCACAAATGACATAGTTAACCACAGATATTACCTGATCTTAAAACTTGCATGACACAATTAACCACAGATACTACCTGGGATTAAAGCCCGCAAGACAGTTAACCACAGATATTATAATGTCTTAAGGCACACATAGCACAATTAATCATAAATATTGCTTGATTTTAAAGCTTGCAATACACAATTAACCACATATACTCCTAATTCCTATATTCTACAGTTAACCACATATACTACATTGTCTTAAAGTTTGCATGACAGTTAATCACAGATACTACTTGGCCTTAAAAACCTATATGCCATCGTTAACCACAGATGCAACCTGGTGCTAAGGGCTGCATGACACAGTTAATCACATATGTTATCAAATTTTATCTGATTATTGAATGCACTTGGTGATCCTAAATGAAACAAACTTTGATAAGTTGATCTCATTAAGCCCTAATTTGATTTGTTGTCATTTTTAAATTTTGTTTCAATTTTTAAATTTATTTTTTAAGTTATAAGCTAAATTATATAATTTTCTCTAAATTTTTTATCATCATGATACATCATATGGGGCAAACAAAAGGTATATAAGCCATTTAGAAAATGTAGGTAAAGATTATATTCTATGATTTATGCTTGAAAGATTGAATTTGATAATAGACGAACCAAACAATTCAATTAAAAATGTTGGTAAAACATAACAAAAAGCTTTATGAAAAAACAGAAAGATTGTATGATAAAACTTAATTGAAGAACAAATGAAATAAACTCAAAAAAGAGTGAAAAACTACGGAAGAAGTTAAAAAGATGGGCAATTAAATTAAGTTGTGACCTTGGTAAGAAAATAGTAGATGCATTAGAGTGGTGGAGAGAAAAAATTTCGGTAAGTAAGAAATGTTATATGAGATCTTTATATTCTCCGATTAATTGAACTCTAATTTTATCAATTGAAGGTCCTATCCAATGTAAAAAAAAATTATGATTTCTGACAAAGACCTTGAGTTAGAGGAGAAACTTAATTTTATGTTTCACGGTGTCATGACCCACTCCAAGACTTAGAATTAACCAAGACAAGAACGAACAATCAGAAGGTGAAAATAAATTCTCTAATTTTCAATTTATATTACTAACAACTAAATATTCAAATATTTATGAAAGAGCCACTAAAGAAAACAAATTTAATTAAGAATAAAAAATTTATACCTTTCTGATTGTTGTTCTCGCCTCGTGTACACATTGTCTCCTCTTCTATTTATTTTAATCAAAAGTTTAAACCTGAAAAAACATTAAAAAACATAATGACTTATCTAAAATAACCCAGGAGCAATCACACTCCTAAACTACAACAACCCAAGGGAAAGAATTCAATATGTATGTTGGCCTTTCATAACTTATAGAAAAATCCTGAATTATGCTAATCTTTCATATTTTCATAAGAAATCTTATATATGCTAATGCATGTATCAATTATCATTTCTAAATTAAGAAACTCAAATCTTTTATATGTATTTACTCTAATTTTACTTGTACTTTATACTCTTTACATACACATTTGTTTCTTTGAGGATCATCGTTAACAAAACCTAACACACCATTGACTGATATTATCTCGTTGTTACAGCTGTTAGCGATCTAACTATGACAATTGTATGAAGTGGAAAAGCACTTACCTGCCTCTGAGCGACATTATCCCATCGGTAGAGCGGTTGGTGATGTAAACACCATAATTGTCTGGGATGGTAAGTTCTATTTATTCACCCTTGATCGATATTATCCTGTCAACATAACAGTTAGTGATCTAACCATCACAATTATCTGAGGTGGTAGAAAAACCTCTACGGCCGTGGGTAAACTGAAGTCACCTAGCAGTACCATTAGGGGTAAACTCCTCTTAGCATGCGCACACAAGCATTTATATATAAATTATTTCCTTCTTCCATATCATGCATTATTTTATTATGAAATACATTACATGTATCTTCTAACAAATAAATGCAGGTTTACTACATCAAAATGACATGCACTAAGAACTTTGTAGGTCATTTGGCAAGTGCACCTGTCGCGCCAGAAGCAAGTGGATAGGATTGGGTTCAAACAGAATCCTCCATATGATTGTTGGTTCCGGGAGCTTAAGCTTCACCGACATGAGGCTATGTTTTGGTGCTAGATCTCTAGGGATATGATTCCAATCAACTAGTAGCTCTTTAATAAAGAGATTGGCGAGGACACGACATGCCCTTAGCAATCTCAGGATGTGAAAGATCGTGATCATGTGGTTTCCATTCTCCAAGCTTTAAAAAAATGGCATGTTGGGATTCCTAACTTCAGTTGCTTTGATGACATTTGCAAGCGGATGGGCGATCTTCCTAAAGCTCTGAGGTTGGTGGGGAGGATTTATTGTTCTGTGGTTGATCATAGTTGGAGACCTAGAAACTTCAAGAAGCATGAGCGGCGACACGCCGATGGTCATGGCGGCTGCGATTCTATGTTCCCTCATCAACACTCAGGCTAGTTGAAGGCTAATTTCGATAGGGCCCTCTTGCCTTCTGGCCTTGTTAGTGTGAGAGTTATCATTCAGGACGACACCAAAAATTGCTTGGTGGTTGCTGACCGAAAGTTGCTACATTGGCATGGTACACAAGTCGGGTTGTATTGTTCCTTGCTTCTTTACTTCAGCCTTGAATGTATTAGACCCACAAGATCATGGTGGACGGGGACAATAGCAATATTATTGACCTTATCCGTAGCACGTTCGATATGAAGACCTGGCAACGCCAACCTTCTCATGGTCCTGACTTGGGCTTTCTTACACAGTTCAGACAAGTTTTTTTCTTTGCAACATAGGCAGATTTAACAACACTGTTGCTCATTGTTATGCTAACTCGGCTTTCGAGAGTGACTTTGTTCTTTCTAGTTTAGATGAGAGTCATCCCGTTTTTGTTTTTTTCAATGGGGATAGACTGCCTCGTGTCCTCACTTCTTAGAATTTTTTGTAACTTTTGCACTCTCCTTTTTAATGCAATATCCACCCCTTCAAGAAAAAAAAAGAGAGCCTAATAACTCCATAGATAAATCATTATTCAACTAGTTGTATATGATTATTTTCTAAAAATCATGTAATGATATGTTATAAAATTTCTACTTGAAGTTATAGATCATGCAATGACTTTATATATATATATATATATATATATATATATATATATATATATATCCAAGTGCCAATTAAGAAGGAAAGGTACGGATAGGTTGGACGAGAGGGCTCAATAATGACACCCTACCCACCCGGTATGCAACACACACTAAGGTCCCAAAAAAAGAAAAATGCATGTGTAACCTCTACACCAGAAGTCCGACAAACACACGTAGAATCAGGTCAACTCCCAATTTAGCTTTACCTCTGCCTCTGTTTTAGGAAAGGAGTCAGTTAACAAATGGTTAAGTATCATCCATTAAGTTCCTGAATACAAATAGGCCTTCATTCTTCTTCTTCTTCCTGGATATGTAAACTTGTCATTCCTCATCCGAAGAATGGGACATCTGATCAGTGGATTGATCCAACTGGGCATGTATAGGTTGTTGCATATCTTGAACCCCTTGCGCCTGACTAGCAATAACAATGTGCTCAATCTGATGAGGTGGTAAAATCACAGTAGAAAGATAACCAACTATTACATTAATGATAGGTTCTAGGGTAGGTGAAGTATGGAATGTCTCCTCTATACCCGAGGCTTCCTGAGGAAGGTGAGGAGCTTCGAAACTCTCCTGATGATCAGACCGAACTACCTCCTGTTGAAGTAGTTCTTTCAGTATTGTTTTCAAAAATGTTTGAGGCTGTAGGTTGCCCAGCTAAACCATCCGGCAGCATGCCATTCACAACAACATAAATAGTATTGTCGGGGGGCGGGGGGTCTCCGGCAGTAAGGGGGTTACATGTGGCAATGACTGGAGAGGTGGTATTTAGAGGAGGGAGAGTGGGAATGTCCAAACATCCGATAGGAGGTCCAGTAACATTTTTACTCTGAGATTTTAAATGAGGGTGCAAATGGTGATATTGAGAGTGAGAATGTCCAAACATCCGACAGTGGGTGCAGTAAAGTGGGAACTATTAGAGTCCATCCTCTGTCAATAACCTTGGTGCTATGAGCCAATCCAGATCTCACCCGAAAAATGTAAAGTAATGTCTCGTTCAATCAAAACTCTGGCTTTAGAAGGAAGTCTCAGATTAACTGTAGGAATATCAGGTTTGAGGAGTTTACCGTAGACCATAGCTAAGGAATAGAGGAACTTGTGATTGAAGAGATGGAACTTCAGAACCGGGAAGCGCAGCCAAACAAGAATGATAAGAGGTTCAGTGAGAGGATCAAAGTTGACTGTCCATTTTAAAACTTTCATCACACTGCCATCTATTCGAACAAGTATTCTCGCAAACAAATGAGCATGTTCTTCATCATTTGATAATTGGATAAGAATGTGTCTACCGTCCAATTTACCAATCTTCCATTCTCCTTTCAGAAGCCTTTGCTCAAACACTTTTTGAATTACATCGATTTTAAGGTTTTCATAGAGAAATTTACCAACTAGGACCAATCAAAAGGATGAAACTAAGATAGAAATCTCGGCTTCAGAGAGAAATATTGCAGGCTTACCATTTTTACAGGATGTTTTTTTAAGAAACCCGGTGTCAACACCCCGCGCAAAGGTGTCGTGGTACGTTGCGGGAATATACACAATATAGGAGGGCGAGTGGGGTTGTTGCCAGCAAGAACGGCAGCGTAGGAACATCCCGAGGCCATCAATACTTGCCAGGAATGGGGTAGAGCAGACGATGCACTGTCGGAGATGATCTTTCGACGAGCAGACGAAGTCGAGGGGACGGGAGCAGACGACGCATGATGAAGGCGAAGTAGCACTTCTACTATAATTTAATGTCGTCTAATGATCTAATAACCTTATAGGAAATTCATTGTGTATCTATTAATATGCATACTTTTCTATCTACCAATATGACGAAGCTGTTATAATCTAAATTTCATTGAAAATAAAAAATAAATGAAGCATCAATAAAATCAAACTTATATTTTAAAATAGCTAATTATTGGAATTTAAAATGTAATTACTCATCTTGACTTTAGTTGACCTCTTTATGTGCATATTTCTCCACTTAACATGTTGGCATTAGTTAATATAACTTTAATTTAATACTTAGATATTCTTTCAGTTTTGAATAAAGAAATCTAAATTAAACAACCTCTCTCTCTTACCTTAAAGACCCTGTTTCCTTCCTCCCACACTAGACTCCTACTTCCCCCTGCTAATCAATTTAGTTCAATCTTTAATCTTTTGCCTATACTTTTCGATATCGATTTATAATTAAACATGTAATAAATTTAACTAAAATATGTTAATTCAATTTATAAAGTTAAACCCTTACCTCCCTGTATTTCTTCTTCTCTCCCAACTTGAGTATTCTTCTGTAGTTGATTTTTTATTTAAGAAAAAAGACTAAAATTCACCATTAATATACTTTCAATTTATTTACAATTTTATAACCGATAAAATTCTACAGTAACCTCAATTTTGTCGACCTTATCTCCATTCTAAGTTGAAATTTTCATAACTTAATTCTTGATTTTGAAAGAACATACAATTAACAATTAAAAGTGAAACTTATTAAATATAAATAAATTTACTAATAATATAACTCAATTTACCTTAAATTCATTCGGCTACCTGTTGACCTCAATTTTTGTGAGGTCTAGTATTTCTCGTAGGAGTTAGGATCTAGCCTTAGGGGTCTTCCTGCGACTATCTTAGAACCTTAGAAG